>JANHAO010006513.1:0-21259 GCA_026873985.1 Saraca asoca
ATGAAACTATTGTGATAAGAATAATACTAATTTATAATAACTATATAAATATATAATCAAATTAAAATTAAAAAAAAAATTAAGCATCAATGCCAACATTTTTTTCTACAAACGCTGGGATAGGACAACTATCGTATGTGTCAGATAAAATTTACCTGCATTTTTTACATAATTCCCTGCGTGTTAATAATGCTGGAAAAAGCACTTATGCCAGCGTTTTCAACAAATGCTGGCAAAAAGTGATATGCCAACGTTCTCTGAAAAGGATGGAAAAAAGCACATATGCCAGCATTTAATACAAACGCGGGGAAAAGTACCTATGCTAGTGTTTGCAACAAACGTTGGCAAAAAGTGATATGCCAGCGTTCACCAAAAACACTGGAAACAATCACCTATGCCAGCGTTTGTCACAAACGCTGGAAAAAGTTCCTATGCCAGTGTTTGCAACAAACGCTGGGAAAAAGTGATATGCCAGCGTTCTCTGACAACGCTGGAAAAAAACACCTATGCCAGCGTTTGTAACAAACGCTGGAAAAAAGTGATATGCCAGCATTTTCTAAAAACGCTGGCAAAAATCACCTATGCCAGCGTTCGCAACAAATGCTGGAAAAAAGTGTCTATGCCAGCATTTACTACAAACGCTGGTAAATCCTGATCTACACCAGCGTTTGTGACAAACGTTATTATACTTTTCCTGACCATGGCTATGCCAGCATTTTGCCAACGTTTTGCCAAACGCTGGTTGGAACTTTTACCAGCGTTTACAAACACTGGTAAAGGTCAAAACAAACGCTGGTAAAACTCTTATATGTTGTAGTGATTAGAATCAAATGCCTTTGTATCAAGCTAGCTCAAGGAAATAAAAATCAATTCCTAAATGGCATAATTTCTATTGACAAAAGCATTAGGTAAGGTCAAGTAACATATACAAGCATCAACTTACAGTTTGAGGATTATGGAGATTTACGACACATTTAGATGTGGTATAGACATTCCTTATTTATGCTTCATATTCCTAGACACACTAACACAAACTCAATATGTCTATTCCATATTGGCAGTTGTAGACTCATGCTCCTAGACTTTAAACTAGGCTCTAATACCAACTTTGTCATGCCTTAACTCACGACACATGACTAGCATAGAAAGTCACCAATAAGTAACTCCCTACAAGCCTAACAATGCAGTAAAACCCTTGGTCTTATAGTGAGTGATTAGGCAAACACAAAACACATAGGACATGAAGTTAAGTCTAAACAATTTTGACACATTTATTGAAATAAGTTATCGCATTTGTAGCAAAAATCTAGCAGAGTCTCTCCTATTTTTTGGACTTTAGGCATTAGGCCAATACAAGAGCTAAGGGCTATATGCCCTACTCATAACCTGTAAAACTCAACAAAATACCACAGAAGCCCAGACATCACAATGTATACAAACTATTGGGCAACAACCAGACACAAATAGAAAAATGACCTGACTACACCAATTGCAAAAATACAACCATCATTATAGGTTTGTGCTTCACAAAAGAAGTCTACCCAATTAAGGAGCTGACTCAAGTTCAGATGGATGTGAGTGAATAGTGGATGTGGCCTTTGGCTTTGAAAACAAAAAAGAAAATGGAGTGAGTTCCTCCGAAACTCAGTGAGAAAATAATCCCTCTAGGAAAACCATTAGTTAAATTACCATTCATGTTTAATTGCAATGTCGTAAAACATACATATACAGAGATATAAACATCGGTTTATAAACATATTGTCACATCTTAAAGCTTCAATTCAATGGGAAAAATCGTTTCATTAAGTGTATTAGTCATCAGGTCAAAATAAGAAACAAGTACAATATTTTTCTAAAATACTCATCAAACAGTTCCACTAAGAAATCACTCAAATTTTTCTTACTTCACAAATGTACAAATGTCTAGAAAAATTCAAAATTTCCATATACAATCAGAATCCAATGGGTAATTCATTAAAGCAACCATATCTAGCAAATATTAATCATTATCATTCACCTTATTCTTCCAACAAATATTCTATCCTTATTCTTTCAATAGATATAATTTTATTCACAAGTGCATTTGAGGGCTTTTCCAAAGGAATTCCTAAAAGGTCTAAAAAAAAAAGAGTACAACATAAGCTGAGAAGGAGAAATCCATTCTTTAAATAAAATTCATTTGCAATTTGAACAATATCAATACAACATTTCATCATTTGTTGTTTTCATAATATTTTCACTAGATATGAAGTAATTCAGATTGAACATGATTGAACATATGGAGCAAATTGGTTTGCAGATCATATAGTAATACTGGTCTTATAGGGTTAAACCTTTAATAATAAAATCATAGAAATATAATTTGTTATATGTAATACATATGGTTGCAAGTATAAGATAATCACTGTAGTTCATCAAGTCCAAAATTTCCATATAATATAAACTTAATGATCTCAAAATCACACTTTTGCAATACCAAAATTTTTTCAATACTTTAATTGCTTCCAAGAGTGTTGTTCACTTCCTGGGTTCCTTGCCAATGTTTTGAAATTCTCCAAAGCAATTAGTCACACATTTTACCATTCAATTTTTTTTATACTAATTGTCCTACCCTATAATCAAATAATCAAGAGTTCCCAAGTGTGCCCTACATGTAGCCGATAGAAATCCCCAATTTGCACATAATAGTTATTATTCCAAAGTTACCCACACCCATTATCAAATGATCTCAATCCTAAAAGCACAAACATAATTTATAAGTTTATACTCTCAAATTTTCAAATATTACACCAAAATTCGATGAAGATCTATGTTATTCCTAAAATCCAAAACAACAAAAACATAACTTCAAGAAAAGGGGAGTTTATGGATACTGGTTGAACAAATCACTTAGTTCCACTTTGGCATAGATGCACAACTCTAGCTACTATAACTTGGGATAAAGAAAGCATCATATGGTCCCTGTCTTTAACCAGTAACAATTATGCTCTATCGTGACTATTGGTTTGGCCAGTTGATGCAGGAGTGTGAGCAATCAGACTATTTGTTAGAGCTCATGGTTGTTCAATTTGCAATCAGACTAGGGGAGGAAGAACTAGTCATTAACATGAGCTCCATTCGACGAGAGGAGACTACCAATGGCAATTGAACAACATTAGGTTAAAGGTGGATGCTAACGTAGAGGCTAGGGGTTTTAGTGAGAAAAGTCTCTTGATTTTATTTTTTTGATACAAAAGGGAGATCTAATATTCTGTTTATTATTTTTTTCTTTTTTTTTGTAAGAAGAATTAGACAAAAGGAAGAATTTCTAGTGTTAAACTTTTGTGCTAAAGAAATTGTTAAGCAATTAAAATACATAGCTCAATCCTACTCATGAGAATTTGTTTCAATTCCTAGTTTAAATCACAAGACACAATATAGTTCAATCCTTATGAGCATGATCGTGGAATAGTGTAAAATGGAGCGATTCTACTCATGAAATCTAGAAGATGTAGAAAACAAGGGAACCCACTTCCAAACTTATACCAAATCATAGGAATTTAGGACAAAATACTTTGAAAACCTAAACACACTTAAAATCCAACCTTTTTCTAAAAAAATCACTTAGTTTATCATCAAGGCCATTTGAACTCAAACTTAATCATATATTCATAAGCACCTATTTTCATCAACTTACTTCTATAATCAAAGGATTTCAATCAATAAACACAATATAATTCATAAGAATGATATGAATCTCTCACCTTAACAATTAGAAATAAGAAATCTAAGTAGATCTCATGAGAATCTCTAACACTCTTCAAGAACAAGAAAGAAGAGTATATTAGCTTCTTAAAATTTTTAGGGATTTATCTCCTCAACTAATCATATACCTTTAGATTATGGTTCCATTACATAGAAACAAGCTAAACATAACATATTCAAGCTCTAAAAACACAAAAAAAAAAAAAAATCAAGTGAGTTCATAGGTTAAACAATGATGTGAATAGTAACTAATGGATTCAAAAATTTGTAACTCAGATTTGACCCCATGAATCAACATAATTTTGGTATGAAACTACAAAGGAAAAAGAGAGGAATTAGCAGTAAAATTTTGAGAATTTATCATAGAAAGATGAATAACTTACTTGACGAGAGAGAGTATGTTATAGAGAAAGAGTGAATGGTTTGGAAAAGAGGTTGGATTTTATGGAATGCAACTGGGTAAGGGGAAGAAAAATAAGAGGCAGCTAGCCTCTTAAGGGCAAAATGACAAAAATTCATTATCCTTCGACCTTGACCTCAAGTTGGCTCCATTTTTCCCTTTTAATTTTTTTTTCTTATTTCTTTCAATTTTAGCCTGAAACTAATGTACTCATTGATTGTCGGTGGCCATGAAATTTTATCACAAATTAGTTAAAATAATTATATTTGTGACAACTATAATTTTATCTTGATTGGGTACTTGTAACCTTAGTTTCAATGTTTTTGAAGTTTTTAATTTTAATTTTTTGGGCATCCACAATGACAATTTTGGTTATCTAAAAATTCTTAATAGTCATATAATCTATTTCTAGTATCTGGACTTCTCGTAGCCTAAAATTATAGTATCAAAATTCTCAAAAATTTCAAATTCACCTTTTCAGATTTTTCAAAAAAGCCATTTTATTATTAAAATTAACTTTGAAAAGTTTGAGTTATTTCAATTCTCTCCCCTTAAAAGAATTCATCTTTGAATTCTGGACAATGATAGTAATTTAACTAGAATGAACTAATGGTTGCAAATAATACTTTATACTAAGTAATTATTATATTCATCTTTTACTAAATAATCAAGGATATTTTCCTCGTATATCAGCTTCTAATTCCCATGTGGCCTCTTGTTCATTATGTCATCCTTATATCACTTTAACCATTGGGACTTCTCTAGATCTTAACTTTCAAACTTGTCGATTCAGAATAGTTGTTAGTTGCTCCTTATAGGTTAGTTAGGTGTCCAATTGAACCGGTTTTTCCTTAATAATATGAGATTCATCTGAAACATATTTACTTAGCATAGAGATGTAGAATACTAAATGGATTTCTTGCATTTTGGATGGCAATTCTAGTTGATATGCTATTACTTCCACACATTTGGTAATTTGAAATGGCCCAATAATCTTGGTGCCAATTTTTCCCTTTTTACCAAATCGCATGACTCCTTTCATATGTGTCACTTTGAGAAACACTCAATCATCAACCTTAAACTCTAATTCCCTTATTCTTTTATTCAAATATGATTTGTGTTAGTCTTAAGCCTTTTTCATTCAATCATGGATCAATTACACTTTTCCAAAACATCTGCTACAAGGTCTAGCCTTAACATCCTTGCCTCATCGGGCTCAAACCAACTAATTGGAGCCTTACATCTCATCCCATACAATGCCTCAAACAATGCTGTTTGAATATTGGCTTAATAATTGTTATTGTAGGTGAATTCAATAAGCGATAAATATTTTTCCCAACTTCCCTCAAACTCCATTACACGTGCCCAAAGCATGCCCTCCAAAATTTGGATCATTAGCCCCAACTGGTCATCAGTCTGCAATTGAAAAAGTAGTACTAGACTGTAATTGAGTGCCTAATGCTTATTGGAATGATAGCCATAAACGAAAAGTAAATTGAGTACTATGATCCAAGAGAATCGTCAATTGTAAACCATGCAAAAGAACTATTTGATCATGATAAATTTGCACATATTGAGTAGTAGAATAAGTCACCTTGATAGGCAAGAAATGGGTTGCTTTATTTAAGTGATCAATGATGATCTAAATCAAATCATAACCTTTTGATGACTTTGGAATCCCATTGTAATACTATCCTATTTCCATTCTGAAATCTTAATGGATTGATGTAATCTTATAGGACGTTAATGTTTTGCCTTCACTTGTTGACATGTAAGGCATCTGATCATTTATTCAAGCACTTCTCACTTCATTCCTTCCCACCAAACACCTCTTTTAGGTTATGATACATTATAGAAGCTCCTGGGTGCATTGTATATGATGAGTTATGAGATTGATGCAATAAATCATCACAAACACTCGAAGAAGCCCATAATTACCCTTTATTTTTAAGCACATTTGCCTTGTCGATTGCAAATTTCAAGTCCAGCTCTACTTCCACCTTTTGTCTAAGAATCACATATTGTAGGTTCTATTTTCAAGCTTATTTGACATTGTTAATTTTCACTAATTGTTTCTTCATGTAGGGTAAAATTAATGTATGATCTAGAACTTCTAGTTGCACGCATAGCTCCTCCAATTTTGGGTAGAAACGCATTAACTTTTCTTTTTTAGAAAGAAAACACACCAAACTACCTGTTGATTTGTGACTTAATGTATCTGCTCCCTTCTAGGATGATACAATATCAAACACTCATAATCTTTTAGCAGTTCCATCCATCTCCACTACTAAAGATTAATTTCTTTTTATTTAAAAATGTATTTTAAGCTTTTGTGATTAGTGTAAATTTTGCATGTTTCTCTATACAAGTAATGCCTCCATATTTTCAATGCAAAAATTATAGCTACCATTTCCAGATCATGAGTAGGTAATTCTATTTCTGTTTCCTTAGTGGTCATGATGGATAGGTGATGACTCTTCCATTTTGCATCAACACATATTCCAACTTGATTCAAGAAGCACCACAATACATTGCATAGCCACCTGTTCCAGATGGTAATGCCGGCACTGAGGGCTGTCATTAAGCATCTTTTTAACTTTTGGAAGCTTTTCTTCACAAATAGGAGTCCAATTAAATCATACCCCTTTCTAAGTAAGCTTAGTCAATGACACAGAGATCTTGCAAAAATCCTTGACAAACCTTCAATATTATCCAACTAACCCTAAGAAACTTCAAATTTTCATAACCATCGTAGATCTTAGCTAATTCTCTATGGCTTTTACTTTTTGAGGATCGACTTGTGTCCCGTTTTATGGCACTATATGACACATTTAGAGAATTTCACATAAAACTTATGCTATCACAGAGTCTGCAACACTATCCTCAAGTGTTGGTCATGCTCCCCTTCACTTTTAGAATATACCTTAATATTATCGATAAACACAATCATGAATTTATCTAGAAATGGTTTGAAAATTTGATTCATTAGGATCATAAAAATAATTGGGGCATTTTTTAAACCAAAAGACATGACAAAGAATTTGTAGTATCCATAGTGCATACAAAAAGTAGTCTTGGGCACATCTTCTTTACGAATCTTCAACTGATGATACCCTAATCACAAATCTATTTTCAAGAAAAATCTTGATCCTTGCAAATGATTAAACAACTCATCGATATGAGGGAAAAGATATTTGTTCTTGATCATCATCTTTTTCAACTACTGATAATCAATACACTACTGTAACGTTCCATCCTTCTTTTTGACCAAAACCATAAGCACTCCCTATAGTGAAGTACTCGGGTGAATGAAACCTCTGTCAGTTAACTCTTGGAGTTAAGTTTTTAATTCCTTCAATTTTATTAGTGCCCTACGATAAGGATGAATAGAAATATGTTTCGTGTGAGTCACATGATTGATTGTAAACTTAATTTCCCAATCTAGTGACTATCTAGGTAAATTATCAGGAAACACATCGAGAAATTCTTGGATCACCAGAACCTCACTCAGGTTCGAAACAATTTGATCTAGATCTTATACCATAGCTAAATAAGCTGTGCATTCCTTTTTTTTTTCAACAACTTATAAGCTTGCATGCTTGAAATCAAACTAGTTATCTCAGCTATCTGTTATCCTTGAAACATTACAAGAAGAGATTCATTGACATGGAAAGCAATCATCTTTTTGTAATAATTCATGCACGTAGGTACTGAGAAAGCCAATCCCTACGTAGGATTACATCATGATCAACCATATCTAATACAACTAGATTCCCAAACACCTGCATATCTCATATCATCATAACATAATTTCTAAACAAATAATCAACTAGATAAGTCTTACCAACTAGGGTCATTACTACTAACATTGATTCCATTAGTTCATTGAATTCATCTAACAAGCTAACAAATTTCTTCATAGTAAAAGAATGAGTAGCTCCAGGGTCAAACAATACCTAAACTTGGAAATCATATATTTTCAAGATACTTAAGACTATAACATATGATGCTTGGGCCTCTTGCTTGGTGAGATTGTATACCTTTGTCACGGCTTCATTAGGGTTTCTCCCTTGATTACTCTTCCCATTATTCTCACCAGATGCAATCGGTGCTCTCACTAAAGTAGTGGACTATGTCATTGCCTAGTTCCAAGGTCTAGCTCGATAATTCGCCCTATATCCAAAAGCATTCACACTCATTGGACATTCCCTCACTTTATAACTTGATTGACTATACCTAAAACACCCAGTTAGATCTCTCGTACAAGATCCATAATTACTTGTACTACAATTCTTATATTGTGGTGCATTAGCATTAAAACTCCCCTGACTCTTAAATGTATCCCTTCCATGGAACAAAATAAAAGCAATTGAAATTGATTGTCCTCCCACATATATTCTTGCAAATGGATTTTATGACAAGGGTGGTCCAATAGAGTTTTCTTTCCACCCACTGAGTGGTGTTCCATGAGCGGGATTTGATTTTCCACTGGGGATAGTATTAGTTCCCTCAATTTGGGCTTTTTTCTTACTACTAGAGGACATATCCCTTTCATAATACTCTTTAGATCTTAGTTCAACCTACAAGGCTTGGTTTATAGCTTAATGATACATCATGTTTGGATCAATTTTGACACAATCAAAATAATATTCATGGAGCCTTTATATAATTCTTTCTACCTTCATAGTCCCATTAGCAATTAACTAAGTAGCATATCAAGAGAATCAAGTGAATTGAGCATCATACTCAAATGAGGTTCTCTTATCTCAGATTTTTAAATCTTTGAGTGTTCCCTTACTATTCACTAAGGGGAAGAAATCTATCAATAAAGGCTTTTTGGAATGTTGTCCAAGTCAATGGCTTCATATTAGCAATTTACCCCTTAATAGTTCCAACATACCAACAATGTGCCAAATCAACTGGCTAATACCTTACCAATTATATCAGTAATGGTTTGGGCCACTGTAGTATCCTATCATATCTTTCAATTTAATCAGGAAACTAATATAGGGCCATAGAAGTATCTAGTCCCACATATCATGGTGCCTTTAGTCTTAGGAATTCATAAACAATTCTTAATTTACTCTCTTGCTCATTCCTAGCAAGAAAAACTCAGCCTCTTTCATTTTGCTAATGCCAATCAGGCTCTTTATTCTAATCCTGGGTTTAATTTTAAGCTACTGCATGTACCAGGCAATCCATTGCCTACTGAACCAGGTTTTTTGCCCATTATGGCACTTTAGATTATCATTGGCTTCATGGTGTGGACTATTTTGCCCAATGGATGATCTTCTGTTACCAAACTTAGATTCATGGCTTTCTTGCCTTTTAGTTCTTACCATAATTTATAATACAAAATTAACCAGATTCTTAGGACATACAAAAGGTTCTGGTTTGACATTGCTAACATGAACACATATTTTACTAGGCCAATGGTAATAGTATAAGTAATATGTGCTCTCATGTGCACACGCACTACTCATAGTGTTCCTATTGACACTTGATGAAATCACCACCACTATATGACTTTAAACAACTCTATATGTAGGTTTATACTTAAACCTTTAACCTAAACATTACTTTAATACCAAACATGTCACAACCCAATTCCCTCGCCATGACTATTATGGATATCAATCTTTTATTGATAACCACCAACCTTCAATCATTATTTCCATTCATACTTATCTCAAAAATCCTTATCACACTCATTTGTATTTCTTTGGTTAGTTATAAAGCTATAAACTTTAGAAGAAAAGATACGCATGGAATATAAACATATTTTTATAATTTACATAGGCATTACCCAATAGGCATTTGCCATTTTTAACATGATGTTCAAAAGTTTGCCACAAGTTCCCAAAAGATTATCTAACACTCATCTAGCCTAGGAGTTACTTCCATAACACCCTATGTCCTTCCCAATGAAAGGCAATCAAAAATTAGATTATCCTATGTCTTATCATAAGTCCAAAAGCATATATTAATATAACTAAGCCTTGTGGACTTTCTAGTTTCCAATTTTCAAAAAGACAAAAGTTAGTAAAATACATGGTTTGACGATATAATATTAAGGGTCAAACTATTCTAAGGCCATCATAAGAAGGACATTTGGTGGCTTCATGGGTATGATCTCCACCTTGTGAAGCATTTCACAACCTACTAAATTGAAAATGACAATATAATGGACTCTAATTTCATAGACTCTTAGTGGACTTGTAATAGTTATAAAGAGGTGTCAAACGTGATATCTATTGGATCTCTATTCATGCTTACTTCTCTAAAGGAGAATTAATCATAATGTCTTGAGACTCTAAAAAAGAAAAAATCTATAGAAGAGTGAGTTAGCATATGTATACATCAACACCATATCATTTAGGTAATCATTTTTAAAACCAAGTTCATCAACAATTCATAAAGTTTCAGAGACTCACCTTTAAATGATGTTACATCATAATATTATACTGAATTAGGGTCTCAGAGTCTTAATCCACCATCCTTAATCATTATCTTAATCAATTTCATGATATCACATTTTATAATTTCCTCAAAATAATAATGCAAGTAAAAGAAAAAAACATAATAACAATTGTAAATCTCCTTGTTACTCTAGTCTAGTCTTATGCCATATAATCCCAGCCTTGTCTTTTCAAGCCCGCCTTATCTCATTCATCATTTCAGAGCGCGTAAATCTAGAATCCAATTCATACTCCCCATTTCATCACATCATTCACATTTGATAATCACATAACATGAATCATATCTTATATTGCATATATCACATATTTCATGTCATCCTATGTCTCATGGGAAAATTCTCAAATTGTAAACTACATCATCATTCACAATAACTATGCCCCACATTTACATTTGATTTCAATCTCAATTTTTTTCAACCACACAATGTTTTGCCACAATGTTTGATGCCAACGTATAAAGAATTACCAAATTTTTTTATGTTAGTTTATGAATTACTCATGTAGGATTCTTAAATTCTTACTTCAACTAACTAGAATGCACATAAAACTAGACCGAAGGGTTAAGATCTATCTAGGAAAGAGAAACAATTTCCTCTAGAAGGGTGAAAATTTCTATAGATGAAATCAAAATCATGAGTAGGATTGGGTTTAAAGTTTGAGCAGGATCATGATTAGAATCGTGGGTTTCATATAAGAAAGGTTCAGTTTGACTCAAAGAAACTAATTCAAAATGCGAGTCTACTCACTAAAATTTGCAAACTCTTAGGAAGTTTAAATTCATACATGATCATAATTGCTATTGGAATCGAATAATAAGGTAAGACAATTCGATTTAACTCACAAGAATTTAGTTCAATTCCTTATTCAAATCACAAGATAAATATAGCTCGATCCTTACAAGCATGTCAGAATAGTGTAAAATGTGGCGATTCAACTCGTGAAATCTAGAAAACATTGAAATCGAGGAAACTCACTTCCAAACTTACACCAAATCATAGAAATTTAAGATAACATACTATGAAAACCTAAACACACTTAAAATCCAACCTTTTTCTGAGAAAACCAATCATTTTATCATCAAGGCCATTTAAACTCAAACTTAAATCATATAATCATAAATACCCATCTTTTTTTATCAATTTACTTCCATATTTAGAGGATTTCAATTAATGAATACTATATAATTCAATAAAATGGTATGAATCTTTTACCTTAACAATTGAAAACAAGAAATTTAAGCAGATCTCACAATGATCTCAAGAATAAGAAAGAAGAGTATATTAATTTCTTAAATTTTTCAAGAATTTCTCTACTCAACTAATCATATACTATTAGATTATTGTTCCATTATGTAGAAACAAAGCTAAATATAATAGATTCAAGCTCTAAAAGCACAAAAAAAAAAATCATGTGAGCTCATGGGTTGAACAGTGATGTAAATAGTAATTATTGGATTAAAAAATTTGCAACTCAGGTTTTACATATAATACCTCAAAATAAAATAAAAATAAATAAATACTACTAAAGGGACTGAAATGAAATTACATAATTTCTCCTTTTTCTAGAAGGGCCTATTTGAAGACAATGGCAAGTCAATGGGGTCAAACTATAATTTTTTCCATTTCTTTTTTTGTATAAATCTTCTTTAGACCGACTTCTCCTTCCTCGTACCTAAGCTCCCTATTCTATGATCATCTTTTGGGTCGACCATTCCTCTCTCATTTTCTTGTCGTCCAACGAATCAATGGTTGATCTTCCTTTGCCGGCCACCTTCCCTTCCTTTATCACCCATGTGCATTGCAACTCAACCAATGCTCTTTGTGGTTGCTGCAACCTAAATCACTAGTGGCTCTTTTCTTCCTCAGCTTGATGAGCTGTAGCGAGCTTTGGCCACCATCAACTTTCCTTCCTTTTTCTTTAATAGCTCTCCTTCTCTAGCCTGCTAGCCAGCAATACTTGTCTCATTTTCCCTGGTGCTATACAGCTAAGTCATGGATCAGCTTACAAGCGGCAATCTAGCTTTGGCCGAGCTTCCACCTACACTTTGGACAATGATGAGTATTCCTAAAGTATCAAATTTATTCTATAGCAACTCTACATCAAGTTTCTAAGAAATTTTACATGAAACCCTCACTGTGCAAGGTTGAAGCAACCTGAAAATTTCCTTGTTGTTTTGCATTGTTTTGCTTCAATGATGTCCCTATTGAAAGACCAAGTACACCAACACTAAAGTTTTGGAGATCCAGTGGAGAATCCAAGTAAGTGGCTTTACTACTTCATCTTGGAAGTTAAACTTAGATATTGAAGCCTAATATTAATAGTTGGTGGTGTACTCAGCTGGAGAATCTTAGATCTAAGTTCAAGTGCTAATTTTAACCTTGATTATATCTAACTAGGTTGAACAACTTTGTTTCTCCAAGTGGGCTGATTTAGCACCTTAAAGAATAATTAGATCATTCTAAAAAGTGTCTAAGGCAAGTAGATGATCCTCTTCACATAATAAATCCCATATGAAAATACAAATAATTTTAGTGCATGGAATACTGTGATTCCTTTGAAATAATGGGACCTTTTTATTTATCAAAGTGGTTTTGAAAATTTATTTGTATATTATATATGTATATGAAAATTATTTGTTGTGATAAGTTATGCATTTTCATTTTGATTTGTATATTTGGAATTGATCATACTATTTTTCTATGTGATGAATTGATATGAAAATGCTTTAACCTGTCTATGTATGTTTTGATAAATACTGCTTACCCAAATAAGGATTTCCTTATTATGTGATAAGTTTAATTAATTGATTTGAGATATTGGATCCACTGAAAATTCATTAGGAACTTACGAGTGCACTCATGAATGTGTGATGGAGAGATATGATGGAACATGGATGATTATCGAGTAGATGTGTTGGATAGATCATGCCTACATTGTGATGGTTCCCTCTTGGAGTTGCCTTTTGGGATTACGGTCGAATATTTTGCTATAATGAGTATTGATAAATTTTAGAAATCTTATTGGCTTTCTTTTATGTTACGTTATGATGAACATATTTTCTTAGTAGCATATTTTGATGCTTATTTTTATATTATTGAATATTATATTTTCAATTACTTGATTTTCTTGTTGAATAATAGTTTTCAAATTTATTTTGAGATTATGGTTGTTGAACAGATAAGTTTATTTTCATGACTATATTTATTTTTTAATATAATTTATAAATGATGTTTTGGTTTTTATGGGATTGTCTGCTCACTGAATTTCTATGAAACTCACTCCTTTCTTCTCAATGTTTTTAAGAGCCATATGATACTTCTACTGTCCCTCTACCCCACACTAATATAGGATATGCTCTTTGATCAAATGGATCATTCCTATGAGTATAAAGGTATATAAATGATGGAAATCAATGATAGTAGGATTGTATTTTACATGTGTATGGTTGTTGGATGCCCAGAAGGTTATAGATTGTATAGTCGGGCCACTGTTTTTTATTATGTTATTATACAAGTTGTGATGGGCATGTAGCCCTTTTTATATGTATAGGCCTTGTGCTCAGATATCCAAAAAATGAAGGAAACTTTACTAGATTTTTAGTAGAAATGTTTGTATGCATATCTAGTTGTATATTGGTATAATTGTGTGTCCTAGCTTGTTATTTTCCGCGGTTAGGCTTGTAGAAGATTTCCTAATGATGACCTTTTATGCCAATCATATTTGTGGGTCAGGCATGACATTATCTCATAAACTAACATGATTTTGGTATCAAATTAAAGAGGAAGAAGAGAGGAATCAATAGTAAAATTTTGAGAATATATCATAAAGAGACGAAGAACTTACTTGAAGAGAAAGAGAGAGTATGTGTGTGTTATAAAGAAGGGGTGAATGACTTGGAGAAGGAGTTGGATTGCATAGAGTGCAACTAGGTAAGGGGAAGAGGAATAAGAGGCAATCAACCTCCTGAAGGCAAAATGAGAAAAATTCATTATCCTCTGGCTTTGACTTTAAGTTGACTCCATTTCCCTTTTTATTTTTTTTCCTATTTCCTCCACTTTGAGCCCAAAATTACCGTACTTGCCAATTCCTAGTGGCCATGAAATTTTATAAAAAATTAATTAAATTAATCCACTTTATAACAATTATAATTTTACCCTCGCAGGGTACTAATTTTGATATTTTTGAATTTTTTTGGGCTTAGAAACACGAATTTTAATTTTTTGGTCATCCATAATGGAAATTTTAGTTGTCTGAAAATTCTTAAAATTCATATAATTTATTTATAGTATATCCAAGCTTCTTGTAACCTAAAATTATAGTCTCAAAATTCTCAAAAATTTCATATTCACCTTTTCAAATTTTTTCGAAAAGCTATTTTACTATCGAAATTAGTTTAGGATATTACAAATATAGTGCATGATACTACAACAGATTATTTTGCCATATTGAGCCAACAAGCTTCATCAGGTTTATGTTTTTCCTACTTAATACTTATTGACTTATTGATATAATTGTGTTTGTATACAAACAGTGAAAATTTACATCCACAAGCTAATAGACGACACAAGTAGAAAATTAAAATCCTACTCTCCTGTATTTTAAGAATTTTTTTGATAATTATTCCCCCATCATGTGTGCTAATACACTAGTGATTGAACCATCAATTTTTTATCTTCTCATTGTTATGTTAATGAATTTGTCTAAATATAACAAATTTCATTTAGATTCTTTATAATAAGCAGAGGTGATCATGGACTTGAAAGCCTAGACTTATTAGGCTAAACCCAATAAGCCTTTGGTCTAATTTATTATGTTGGGTCATGGGTTCAAGTCCACCAAATGAGGCAAGCTTTTATACATCATGAGTTAAATCCAAGCCTAACTTTGATTAAGTTTAAGCCCAATTCCTAGTCACATTTATAAAAAATTTCTAAAAATTTTTAATTAATAATTTAAAATTAAATGATTTAATATTTCAAATATCACTTTAATAATTATTGTAATCCATTGTTTATGTAAGTATTTAAAAAAAATATATAATAAGTTATACTATAAGACAAATATCCTCACAGGTAATAATATTATTTAGTAAAATTAACTATATAATTACAAGCTTTTTATTTATAGTAAAAAAATAATAATGAAATTACAAAAGTAGATCTACTTTCTAAAAAAAAGTTTAAATTTTCATTTAAATATGCATTTAGTTGACTAGTTAGAAAGTGAAAGATTAGTTACATTCCCCCTAGTTTTTCTCCGAGAATAAATTAAAAGAGGTAAATATTATCTTTTTTTTTATAATAATGTTTTTTTGATAAATATTATGTTTTTAACCAATGTACTTATGCATTTCTTCACATTGGCTAACTATCTTTTATGATTATATATACTAATTTCGTATTGCTAAAATAGAAAAGTTTAGTAGTTTCAATTCCCTTGCTTTAAAAGTGGAAAATAGTTGTTACTATTAAAGTTATTTTCACATATAAATTAAAGAAAATCAAGGAAAGAGGTAAATCAATATTTAGATTTGAAATTAATTACTATATTTCTTATATTACATCGAATGTTAAATTTAGTTATAATGAAGTTTAACAATGATTTAAAATATTCTTAAAAATAATACTATAATTTCCTATTTATTAATTGTTTCTCTTCTGATCTAAAACCTTTTCAATTTCTATTATTATAAAATTACGTATGTTATATAATGATATTGTTAGTTAATTATATAATATTTGTAAATTATTATATAAAGAATATGAAAATGTTAGTCAACTGTATTATATTGATGAGAATTTGGTAGGAAATTTATAGAAATAACAAGACTTATATTTCTTTATGTATATTTTAGTTACTCTCATAATATTGGCTCTTATTAAATGTATCAAAAAATGAAACAAGAATCTATGATAAATGTTATTGTCTATAATAATTAAAATAAAATGTTCATCTTTTACTAAATTAGCTACATGATCAATTCTTCTTTGTAATCTTTTATAATTTTTTTTTAATTTGATATGTTTATTAAGTTTAATAATGTAGATTAATAATGGGCATATGGACAAAACCTAGGCTTTACCCAAAAACTTAAGCTTATGCCTCAATTGAATAATGGACAAAATTTTGTATGGAGTTGAACTTGGCCAAATCTCAAAGCCTATTAAATTTTATGGGCTTTTGCCTGGCCTGGACCAACTAAACCTATGAATAGGTCTAACAATAAGTAGTTTATTAGTTGATTTCGATAGTTATTTAGTATGGTCCAAAGCTATTACTACATAAAGGAATTATAATTTCATCATAATGACATAATTCATTTCATGATATAAGAACTAGCTAATAACACCATGCATTGACAGAGACAAATATAAAATTACCTTAATTCCATCCCATAGTCTTTCAAGCTGCTACAAAGCATGCTAAGCTCAACAAAATTATCCACATAAAATCTTAAAGGAAATGCTAAGCGTCGTAAGATTATCCATGCAAAATCTTAGAGGAAAAGATTTTGAAGGATAGGAGTCCCAAAAAAAGTATCTTAACTCATTGGCAATGACTGAAAGCCTTCATTTGGAGAATATACGATATATTTTTGCTCATTCATCCAAAATCTAAATTCCAAAAATTGAGGTCTTAAGTAAATATCTTTTTTGGGTTTCGACATATCTAGGCATATTCTTTCAATAGCTTGAATCCCCTGTCAAGCAAAGATGCAAATCATTCAAACTAGACAAATATACATAGTACACATTATTTAAAGCTAACAAAAAATAATATGCATGTATTGAAGTCAATTTTTTATAATATTTAACTCTTATCGTGTTATTCTTCAAGACTTTATCTATATCATTGAGATCCTATAGATGATTTCATTTCCTAGCATCGTTGCCAGATTTCTTACAAACAATTTCTTGACCCAGTCTTGTGTCAAGTCATGCATAGATGCAAGTTCTTAGTTGGAAATGGTTATAAGACTTTTATGAGAACTCGTAACTCAATATATAGTTGTATGATAATCACAAGCATCAAGTAAATATATAATCCAGTCTTTTGAGTCTTTGCCAAAGAAACATATAAGATATAAGAAAATATTTTTTTGTTCATCATCTTGTCTATCAAAACTCAATTCTAATAAGTCTTGAATCTTCAGGCATGGCATTTTTTCAAGTTTTTGCAATTCACTTGCCCACTCATCTTTATCTTTGTCCCAAGGAAAGAAACCTAAAACTTTTACAACTAAAGGAATGTCTTTTACATAATTAACAATGTCCAATGAAAGTTTATGACATGCTTGTTCCTTTACATAAGAATCTCCTAGAAAGACAGTCAAATTAAAGAGTTGAAGAGCTTTTTCAGAATTTAACGAATTGACCTCATATATCACATCACATTCTTCAATCAATTCATGCTTATTTCTACTTGTTATCATGATTTTGTTATCTAGTTCAAACCACTCATACCCTCCAATTAAAATTTTGAGTTGTTTAGGATAATTAATGTCATCTAAAATAACAAGAAACTTTTTACGACAAAGTCTTCTTTTGGCATAACTGGGTATGCCATGATGGATGTCAATGTGAAGATCTTCATCTAAAAGCCTAGAAAGAAGCTTATCGTTCAACTGTGTCATTTCATGTTTCTCTAACTCTGCCCTTAGGTGTACAAAGTCGTTGCCTTCATATTCATAGCACAATCTATCAAACAAAACCTCAGTTATAGTTGTTTTACCAATACCATCCCTACCCCAAATTCCAACGATAAGAACATCTTGTGACTTTTAGCTTAACAAGGCTTCTAAATGTGTAACGCGTTCATGAATTCCAAGAAGACCTTGTAAATTACTTTGGTCCTTTGATTGATTTAACCTCATTAGCACACATTCAACAATTTTTTCAATGAGTCCACCTTTGGATCTGTATCACTTAAAATAGAAATAATATTGAGAATATAGTTTATTAGTTAAATTACTTTAGGAAGATAAAGATTTTAGTCCTTATAGTTTCATTAAATTTCTGATTTTATTCTTACAATTTTAATTTATATAAATAAATCCTAAAGTTTCAAATTATTTGTTTCCCAATTACTTTTCCACTCCTAATGTTTCTTTCCATCTCTAATTAATCATTACAATTTGAAAGTTTTTTTTTTTGGTGTCTATACTTATTTTTTGTTTCTAATTAAATACCCCATATCACTTTTCCATTAAGTTCTATTAGTAAATCACACATGTGGACAACTTGTGGGTCTTCTCAATTCTTGATATGGAGCTTTTACATCATATTTATTTGTATTAAGTGACAAATAATTTTAAAAACAAAATTAGAATAGTTTACAATTATTTTATTTTTTGATAGGACATGAGTTTATGTAATTTAAATTTTAGTTATTATTAAGCAATATCAATAGAGTGATGTCCACATGTTCATGTTACTAACACAAAATTGACATAAGTCATCCCATCAAATAAAACATAAACATGATGATATTCAAAAAAAAGAATCAAATTATAAATTAAGTGAAGCCAAAGGGTTGAAGAGATTAATTAAACCAAAACTTTATTTCTTTTAGAGTTTGTCAATGTCTATTGATCGTTCAGAAAAGAGATATGTAAATGAGGTATCACAAGTCCAATTAATGAAACTAGGCAATTTTTGTGACAATGACAAAATGTGATATGGAAAAGAACATAGACACTACAAAAAAATGGTATGATTTAGCTGTGGTTCCGTAGTATATATAGTGGCAGTTAGAACCGTCGTTAAGTAAATTAGTGACAGTTAACATAATTGTCACTAAATATACCGATGGATTGACATTAGCGGTAGTTATAGAAAACTGCTGGAAAGTGTAAATTTTCGTATTAATATAGAGGCAGTTAACCTAACCGTCACAATATTTTCCATTTTTATTTTAGTGGCGGTTGGTTTAACCGCCACAATGTTTGAATGGAAAGTGTAAATTTTCATATTAATATAACGGTGGTTAGGTTAACCGCCACTATTTTCTAATACGTTTAAATTTAGCGACGATTCCTTAACCATCTCTAAATTTTATTATATTTTTTGAAAATTTTCATATCATTCCATATTGGTTATTTCTATTAATTAATGATACTAATTGTCCCTATAAAATATAAAAATAAATTCATAGTACAAGAACAATAATATTCATTTGAATAAAATATAATATCCACATAGTCTTTGCATCGCATTCCAGTCAAAAACCTTTTAAAACCAAAAAATACAACAAAACTTAAGGAGATTGGCTAGGATCGGTGACATTTCTATCTTGATTGCTCTCATTAGAAGATCTTCTTGCATGTGCAAGTGAAAACTGATCTAAAAATTAATATTAACCACATCCTGAAAAGAAAAAAATAAATATACAACAATGAAATACCTGTTGGCAGCAAACAACTACAGAACAAAAACATATCCGATAGTAAACAAATCCACAACAAATACACACATTTGGCAGCAAACAAATGCACAATCAATACACATAATATTTGGCAGATGGGTGACCAAACAAATGGGGTGACCAAAGTTTTACACATTTGGCAGCAAACAAATACACAACAATCAAATACTTGTTGACAGTAAACAAATACACAACATGTAAACATATTTGGTAGCAAATACTTGTTGGTAGCAAACAAAACAATCAAACAAATACTTGTTGGCAGCAAACAAATGCACAACATGCAAACATATTTTGGCAGCAAACAAATACACAATAATCAAACAAATACCTATTGCTAGCAAATGCACAACATGCAAACATATTTGGCAGCAAACAAATACACAACAATCAAACAAATACCTGTTGATAGCAAACAAATACACAACAAAAACATATTTGGCAGCAAATAAATACACAATAAACATAGTTAGAATAATAGATTTCAGTAAGTTTTGTGCATAATACCTGTTGGTCTGCAAAAGGGTGACTAAACAAATAGGGTGGGATGTATGTGCCCATAGACTTAATATAGTCCAAAATGGCTTCCACCCACGCCTCTATTTTTTCTAATTATGATTTAAGCCTTGTAATCTTTTGGTTCACATTATTTGATGTTGATGAAGAGCTACCACCTCCTCTTTCAGCACTACTCCTAAAAACACTAGTAGGACAAACACCCATGCCTAGTCCTCATACACGACCTGGGTGCTCTCTCCTAAACACCTATCCAAAAGCATCGTCTGGGGAGATTATTGACAGTTGTGTCTGATCTACTTGGCTTGAGGCTTCTTGTAATTTTTCCTAAATGAACAACAAAACATATGTATTAATATCAACTAATTATTAAATTGAAAGTAATAAAGAATACACAAATGAACCCTCACCCCTATGCTTCTTGCCTCGTCATTCATGTAGGAGTCACCATTTCTTCTATGGACGGCATCCCACAATTCTACCTTTCCAATGGAACCTTGTCTATCTTTCTCCTGACATTTAAATAAGTAAAAAAGAGTTATTTCATAAGCCAACCTTAATTGTATTCACTAAAATTAAATGGCTATAGTACCATTTCATCCTTTTTCCGCACAAATGATTTTGACCCCGCAGTGTGAGGAATGGTCTGTTTGCTTCTATTACGTTCATTTTGCCTGCACAATTCCTGCATGAAGAA
>JANHAO010006514.1:0-21271 GCA_026873985.1 Saraca asoca
CTATTTTTATTTGATATGTTGAAAAATAATTTTTTAGTCATTATTATTTGATATGATATTATTACTTTTTATTAATTCTTTTTTTTCAAGTCTTTCAAAGATTTACAACCATGATGCAAGAGAATCAAGATTAGTTTCTTAGGATTTATTTTTTATTTTTTAGGATTTCTTGTAAATAAACTCAATTGAGCCATGATCCAAATCTTTTTAACCAAAACAATGAAGTAGAAAAATTATTTGAAGAAAAACAAGACTTTATAAAACTGTTTTCTATATCATACTTCAATGTCACTTCGATATGTTGAAGAATTTATAAAAATTTTCATACCTAAATCGAAGTCACACCTATCTATACAATATAAATTTATTTACGGAAGGTTCAAAAAACTATCCACTTCGATGCTGTAATTGATGTACTGACTATTTAACAGACTATAGGTTGATTCCACATGATGCATTAGTTGTATAATAGACTGTAATTGATGTCACTTCAATGTAACAACTGAAAATCCATTTTTCTGTTACAGATGGTTCAAGTAGTTATAACAACCTAACCTTCTACTAATATAAACGCTTTTTCACATAGTTTTTCATAAGATTTAATTGCGAAATCATTTGAGGAAGAGCTTAACATGATTTTCTCTCTGCTTCATCAAGTTCTTAAAGATTTTTTTCAAAATCATTGGATCAAAGATCATCTACAGCTTATTGTAGTTTGTTTGAGATTGTCATCTCAAACATTGGTATTGTATTTTCTATTCCTTTCTTTTCTGATCTTTTGTTTTGAGATTTTTAGGGATTTAGAAATCTTGTATAGGTTAGCAAGAACCTGTAAAGCCTGTTGTTTTTCTTAGGTTTAGAAGAGCCTATCCCCAATTCTTCTAGGTTAGCAAGATACCTGTTAAATTCTTGTGTAATTATTATAAAACTGGCAATTTAGGAGCCTGTCAATCTGATAGTTTGTGTTGTTAATTCAGAGGTATTTCAATTGAGAAAGATTAAGTGGAGTAGACTTGAATTGTAATTTTGTTTCAAGTTAGACCACTTTAAAAATATGTGCATTTAATTTCTTTTTTATATCTATACTTTACTATTTCTGTTATTAATCTTCAGTTTACTATGTTAAAAGAAAAAGATCAAATAAACACAAAGGAGTATACAATTCTCCAATGAGATAAGGGCAAGATCCACTCAATTCCGCATATTTAGCATCTTTAATATTTTCTTTACCCACCACTCTCTTTTAGGGACTCGGCAGGTTAAAGTGCTAGGCTTCAATCAATTCAACAATAAAGGTTAATCAGGTATTGGAATTGATTAGCCAATTTAGAAAGAACTTAGCAATAATTGATTAGGTGCTAAGCTTAATTATATACTTAGCTAAGCGGCCAATGAGGGAATTAAATACTTATGTCAATTATCAGTCACTGAGTTGATTGTAAGAGTCCATTGGATTTACACTTTCTCATTTGATTTTCCCTTTATATTCAATTCTATTTACTTATGTTTATTACTATTTGTTTAATTCTTATTTATAATTGGTTAATATCGACCCCTATTTTCTTCTATTGATACATAAAAATTAATCTCAAATCTCTATGATTCGACCTGGACTCACCATTGCTATAAGTAAGGTAGTTTAGTATTATCTTTGCCAATCTTAATAGTTGTCAAGCTACATTACATGTTTTGTTGAATTACGATGAAGCTCAATCATACTGGAAGTAAATGTGGCAATTGGCACTAATACCTATAGTATGTGACCCTCTAAACTAACCGTCAATTTTGATGCATATAGCTTGTTCATTGAATTATTGCAACAAAACACACCAAATATCACAAATCAAGATCTTAAAAGTATGATCGACATTCACTTTGCCAATCAATTTCAAAATCATGTATGTGGTGGAATTTGTTATACTTTACTTTAAGTTTCCTACCAATAATCTAAGTGACAGTTGTTTCCCATTATATAGGTCCATAACTCTAGTTTTTTAGAACTTGCAGTTGAATTGCATGACTTACAAGAGGCCTATTATATGTAGTGAAAACCTAACCAATCTACTTTGTTGATGGGTACAAGTTTCACATTCAATCATGGAGTGAAGGGAAAAAAACCTTTAATTGTGGAATTTGTGTCAAAGGTACAAGGAACGTGAACTCAAATGAAGATGACTTTTATGACATTCTTAAGGAGTTCATTTAATTAGAGTAGCTTGGTCAGCATGGTAAAAAGTTAATGCTTTTTTCCTGTGATTAGTTTGATCTTGTAATCAACCATAGCATGAGAGTGCATCCACAATATGGAATAGTTTAGATTAAGCATACCTAATGGTAAGCAAAGTATGAACCATTTATATTTGTTAAGCAAGTTGTACCAGTTTCCTATACACTGTATCTTGGACAAGTAATTGATAATAACCATCAATTGGAAGTTGCATACCAAGATGAGGAAATATGTTATGTCAAATTGTTGACAATAATCAAGTTCACACACTGTGTGGCATTAATAGGGGCCTTCAAGAAATTGAAATTTATATGGACCTTGAAGGCCAAATTGTTGATAATGAAGAGGACATTGGAGATGAGGAGATATAGGTAAGGAAGAGGATAAGGTGCCTAGTGGGAGTGATGACAATGATAGTGAAGAGGATGACAAATAATGTGATAAGTAAACTTTTCTATTGTTAAATCAATAGGTAATGTGATTATATTATGTTTGTTGGATTTGTCTTTTGATTATGTAATAATAAACTTTTTAATTTTGTCAATATTGTAAGCTATTTCTTAATTTGGATTTTTACATGTGAGCTTATTATTATTTCCTTGCATTTTAGATGAGAGGCAGAGGTCATGATACACCAACAAGTCATGGGAATACGTCTTAGGGATGAGGAAAAAAAGGAAGTAATTCTTTGCCATCCACCCTACTAGCTCTAGCACCACCCAGCCTCTCACCAGATGCTTATATTGCACTTTCACCACCTAACCATTCTCTGATCCCACACCTTAGCCCATTACTGATGCCAACACCTAAACACTCCTTGATGTCCCCACCTGACCACTCCCCAAATCTGCCCCCTAGCTAACACCTTATGCCCCTACCCTATTAATCTTATTTAGGACAATCCACTTTTATTCCCACACCTAGATATTATGAAAGTTATCAACATCTGCCACTACATTACTTCCATGCACCTCCACCACCGTATCCTAGTATGTTTTAAGCTTTATTGTCTATGTTAAACACCATGCGTGCAACTTCTTCTAGCTATCAAGCACCCTCTATCGGTTAATAAAGAGATAATCACCATTAAATTGAGCTTATAAGAGACATATGAGTACAACCAAACCTACCTTGAATGGTGTTTCATCTTTTATGCACTATTTGCATGTTATATACTTTAATGCCTCTTTCTTTTGTTTAAGGTTTCACTCCTTCAAATTTTATGATTCTTAAGATACGCATCATCATTAAAAGTAAGTTTGAAGGGGAGTAGACTAAACAAACCAAGGTTAATAAAGATGTAAAGGAAATGGGGTCCAAATGTTCAAGGTATATGTAGTTAATTCCAATTATTTTGCTATAAGATTTGTCTAAGACTAAACTAGTTTTTTTATTTTATAAGAAAAGTTTAGGTGGGATCCATAGCATGAAAAAAGGATAAAACAAAACTCATGCATAAAAGGGCCAACTAATTTCAAGACATAATGAGAGAAGCCAGAATGTCCATAAAAAATCAGATTGCATTCTTGAGTCATCATAAAAGATAATGACTGATTATTGGGATAGTGCAAATTTCAAGAAAGAGTCTGAACATAATAAGTCCAATGTTGGGTAGTAAACATGGCTCAGCACTTCACATCAGAGGTTCAATTCTAATCAATAAACATAGGAGGTGAAAGGTGAAATCATTACTTTGCCAATAACTAATTAATATGTGTTGTTATTTGATAATGTGTTTGTGTGTAGAAAAAAGAACTTAGGAGACCACTTACCCAAATTGAAGTATCTTGCCACACTTATCAAAGGAATGATGCTATCTGGGTTAATGATGGGTCAAGATAAATTATTGTAAGTGATGTTGAACATGTACACCTTTAGTTTGTAATTATTCTATTAGGATGACAATTCTAGAACTACAAAATGTCTTGTTGTAATACCAAGAATATTATAAAATAATAATGATATCAATTTTTGGTAATAAAATGAGGAAAACAAAAAATTTCAAAGAATTAGAAATTATAGATTTGAAGTTATAAGAGACTTAGATATAGTAGAAATAGAAAATATAAAGTTTTAAGGATTTATTTCTGTAAAACTTTGAAGATATTGAACTAGGGTTACGAATATTAATTGAGTATGAAATTAGAGCCATTATGAAGGCATATAATTTAACTAATTTATATTAAAATTTTGTGATCATTAGAGATTGGAAAGTATATTAAATTTAAGTTCAAAAAAGGAGAAATAAGAAAGTTACTAAAAAGGGAAAATGGTCCACTTGAAGTTATTAGGAAGTTGACCAAGTTTTCCCATTTTGCCCTCTAATTAGCTGACTTCCTTTTCTTTTTCCTTAGATTTCAGCTTAATAAAGTCATGCAAACTTCCTCATCTTCTTCCTCAAGCTTTCAACTCTCTCTCTCTTTAGTTCACTCTCTGATTACAAGTAAACTCATCAAGTCTTCCTATTATTTTCTCAATTTTTATTATTGAATTTTCTCTTCTTCCACTTCGATTTGATAACAAAATCATGCTGATTCATTAGGTAAAACTTCATAAATGGATTTTTAAAACTTTTTGCTATTATTCACATCATTATTTAACCTATGAGTCAACATAGTTTTTTTTTTTATGTTTTAGAGCTTGAATCTGTTAGGTATAGCTAGTTTCTCTTAAATTGAATCATAATATAAATATATAAGCTTAGTTAAAGAGAGAAATCTTTGGAAAAGTTTGGAGGCTAATAGACTCTTCTTTGTGTTCTTGAAGAGCATAGACAGATTTGGTATATTTAGCTGCACTTTTGTATTTCCAACTAACAAGGTGATGTTTCTTACTATTCTTGTGAATTAATATATGTTTCTTAATTGTGATCTACTGAATAAATGAAGATGGTTGATGAGAATGGGTAATATGATTGTGAGGTATGATTTATGATTAAATGGCTTGATCAATGAACTAATTAGTTGATGGTTGAAATGAATGGGTTTTGTCTATGTTTGAGCCAATAAAACATGTTGAAATAAGATCTTATGGTGAGATTTTCCCTTATAAGTGGGTACCCCTATTTTTTCTATTGTTTGCATGCAAGATCTGCTTGTGTGAGTCGAATCACATCATTTTAAACTGAACTTGTGATCATGCTCATAAAAATCCGATAGTTTTTCTTAACCAATACGAATCGAATCTTGAACTAAAATTTGATGAATCAAATCTACCTTTCCTATCTTGTTTTTCAATTTTGATCGTAATTCTAATCATGGTTGAAATTAGACTTCTCCAAAATTTTTCAAAATTTAGCTAATAGACTCACATTTTTAACTACATTTCTTTAAGTCAAATTAAGCTTTTCACAAATAAATTTTTCCAATTTATATCGCAATCATGCTCTTCTTCTTCAACGATTCTAATGGTGATCCTAGTCACATTTTTAGCAAATTTTATATTATTTAATCAATGTTTATTTCTCCTAATTTTATTCTAAATTCCTTAAATTACTTTTATAATGAATCTAAGTAACTCAAACATAATAAATAGAGTTTATAAAAAATATGAATTCCAAGTTAGAAACTGTTATAGATGTATTTCGATATGTGAGAAAACGAGCTAACAGGGATAAGGCTTAGATAAGAGAAGTCCAGCTTGCATAGCCAGTGTTCCTTTCTACACGAGCTCTCTTCATAAGCTCGTCATTGTTCTGTGAAGATATGCAGCTACTCTGAGCCAAAAATAGCTCGCGAGACACAACACATTACCCAGCCAAAAGGCTTAGCGCGATGAGGAACCAAACCAGCCTGTGTCAGCTATCTGACCTAACAGACAGATAAGGGTCCCACCTGTAGAAAGCAACCTGCAGAAGCTGATTTGTAAAAGATCATTTTGTCTTGTACATTTAATATTTAATGTAATAGAATTACAACTTGTAAAATTATATTTGTAACCTCTCAACCTCTATAAAGAGATGGAGGGAGACTGTTGTAAGCAAGCTAAGAGAAATATACTGAAACTCTGTAGAATCTTCTCCGAAGCAATAACATTACCATGGATGTAGGGATCGGTACTACCCGATTTTGGTCGAATCACGTTAAAAATCTTTTTGTTCTCATCCGACTTCTCCCTCTTCTTCCAGGTTTTCTATCCTTGTGTCATGCTTGCTCAACTGAAGTGTAGTTTGAGTCCAAAAGAACTTCTTCAGTTGACTGAAATTAGGCAGAACCAAAATCCACTGTCAACATTTTGCCATAATCCGTGGGGAGTCATCTGCATTTTGGTTGATTCCTTGTGTTTAGGTTCATCCTTTGTCCAATCATAATGGCCAAGGGAAAAGCTGTCAAGAAGTCTCAGGCTATCAATAACTAACTTGAAGGTCATACAGCAAGTTCTTCTATCACCAGAGCTCCCAACAATTTGCTCCCTTCAGTTCGTTATCGGCCTATTATCACTGTTCCCAAGATCGACGAAATACAAACATGGCTCCTGTGCCAGGAGGTGCTAGAAGGTTTAATAAGAAAGATGGCTAAAGCATTTCAAATTCTGGCCTAAGCGCAAGCTCAAGGTTTACAAAGGTAGGTCGAAGTTGTTGCGCCTGGCAATGTTCATTAGCAGCAACAGATTGGAAGCTCGAATAGAGCTAATCAAGAACACACTTCTAGTCACCGCTCGTGTGGTTGGGAAGATAGGAGGAGCCATCAGGCCTCTAGCCAGCAATCTATGGGGCTGACTTTGCTGGTAGAAGAATTGCTTCAGAGAGTGAAGTAGTTGGAGACATACTCCCAAGCTCAAGATGATCGAAGTCGCTTGGAGGAACAGACTCCTTTTTCCAAGGAAATCAAGATGGAGCCCCTCTCTCATAAGCTCAAGATCTCTTCGATTCCACTTTACAATGGGAATAATGATTCATGCAGCACCTTTAGGCTATATTAGGAGACGCACCCCAAATGTGGTTCAAGAGTCTTCTAAATTGTAGCATAAGCAGTAGGGAAGAATGCCAGGAAAAATTCCTTAACTAATATAAGGCGCTAAAGAAGTAGCTCGCGCCCTCCGCCATCTCACCACAATCTTTCAGCACAAGCATGAATCATTAAAAGATTACATCATCTGATTTAGGCATGAGATAGATAATGTCGAAAGCCCATCTGACGAAAGCATCCTGATAGCAATCTCAACAGGACTTCATAAGGATGGAAAATTGTACAAAAGCATATACAAATCCCCAGTTGTGGACCTAGGCAAATTCTATGATCGAGCTGTAAAACAGATCAGATGGGAAGAGACCTTTGGTCGAGAGAACCAGAAGGACAAGGCGAGTGGCATTGAGTAGAATAAGAAGAGAAATAATGAGGGTTAGATGACTGGCCCCAATAGCCAGCTTCTGAAAAAAGTGAGAATCAAGTGACCTTAACCTCCAGGTCATTACAATCATTATAGCATCCTCTCAGCCACTCCGAATAGGATTTTTACGACTAAAAGAGGAAGAAAAGACTTCGGGACTCCGGCTCCCTTGAGGACTCCTCATGGGAGTAGAAACATGAATAAGTTTTCTGCTTACCACAACAAGGCCAGGCACAACACTTCTAATTTTTGAGCCCTTCAAGATACGATTAAAGATCTGATCAAGAGAGGCCATTTAAGAGAATACATATTGTACCCTACGGGACAACAGCCCTTTTAACCTCAATGAGATCCGGGACAAGAGCAATCCATCACGGTCAGAACTATATTTTAGCCCTGTAATAAAGCATGTAAAAAGTAGTTCAAGTCTTGATGTATATAGTCTAGGTAAAGCCTCAACAAATTTTAATCCAGAAGTTTGCCCTCAAGATGCGAGCTTCCCCTATTTTAGCTAATAACTATATTCTTCTGAGTTTTAATTTAGATTGACATCGCATTAGAATGACTTACTTTATGGTACTGTCCTAATGTGATCAAGCGTGCATATGACCAACTTTCTTAGGCACTATATGCACATTACATCGCTATGCACATGACCAACTTCCTTAGGCACCATGTGCATACGATATCATCATGCATGCGACCAACTTTCTCAGGCACCGCATGCATGCAATTTATCCGTGCATATGACCAACTTTCTTAGGCACCATATACACGATGTTTCACCTTGCACATGACCAACTTTCTAAGGCACCATGTGCAGGTGATCTTGCCATGCACATGACCAACTTTCTTAGGCACCACGTGTAGGCGACCTCGCGCATACGACTAACTTTCTTAGGCACCATATGCACATAGCCTCTTTGCACATGTGACTAACTTTCTCAGGCACCACATGTATGTGATTTACCTGTGTGTATGACTAACTTTCTTAGGCACCATATACATGGTGTTTTGCCTCGCACATGACCAATTTTCTTAGGCACCATGCATAGGCAATCTTGCCATGCACGTGACCAACTTTCTTAGGCACCACATGTAGGTGACCTTGGGCATATGACTAACTTTCTTAAGCACCATGTTTGCCTAACTTTGTGAATCATGTATATGACCAATTTTTTTAGGCACCATATACATGTTATCTTGAGCACATATGTGACCAACTTTCTTAGGCACCATGCACGTGTGGCCATGCACATGATCAACTTTCTTAGGCACCATGTGCATATGACCTCTTATTAATCATGCATGTGATGAACTTTCTTAGGCATCACATGTAAGTGATCGAATGCTCGTAACTTTCATGCGACCAAGTGTTTGTAGCTCTTATGTGATCAAGTGTTCGCTGCTCTCATGTGATTGAATGCCTGCATGTAGCTAAAATGCCCACAGCTCTCATGCAACCAAGTGTTTGCAGCTCTCATGCGACTAAAATGCCCACAACTCTCATGTGACTGAATACTCATAGCTCTCATGAGACTAAGTGTTCACAACTCTCATGTGATTGAATGCCTACGACTTTCATACAGCTAAAATGTTCATAGCTCTTATGTTACCTAGAATTTGTAGTTTGCAAGCAATTTCAAATACACACAAACTTTATAGTGTTCAAATTCGTTGTCTATCAAATGTGATCGATTGGTTACTTAAACATCCCATGTTATTATGATGCTCACTTGAAGTTCATATTATTATTAGTAATGTATATAAGCAATAGAATACAAGAAACACAAGGAGAAAGTCATTCATTAAAAAGCCTTAATGAGATAGATTTACATCAGAAAGAGTCAAAATACAAGTCAAGTACACTACGGCTATACACTATGGAAGAAAGATTGGTACCCTGGAGAAGAGCCTCAATTAGCAGGAGGGCTAGTGAATACTCTTGTTCTTCAATTCTTTCCCTTGCCGCCCTCCTTGGTTTAGAACTTCTTTCTAGCTTTTTACCCGATACAGAAAATTCAAAGAAAACAAGATGGAGCAGCAGGAAAGGATAAACCTCACAGCATCATCGTGAGGAAATAATCTAAGATCCACATGAGATATTCCCTCATTCTTGAATAAGGAGAATTGCCTGAGAAAGCTTCCTATGCAGTAGACCATATACGTCTCTCTGGAAAAATACTCTCCATCAGAAAAATGGGGGGCTCTTTTGAAGTTTCCATCAGAATTCTAAAGAAGGAAGGAAGACCTCCTTCATCTTAAATAGAAGCAGTCTGCTCTCACTGAAAAGTCCAGAAATTAACCCCCAACCACTTCTATAAAATGAGGCAGACTCATCTATGATAATAAGACATGTATAACATGGAGTATGGCCTGGAACAAATGAAGTGACAGGCTAACTGAAGACTTAGACTACACAGTAATCTGTAAAGAAGGCCCTCTCCCAGCAAGACTGTTTAACTCCCAATCCATAAAGTGAATTGATAATTAGAGGGCTTATATTATAGGCGTATTTCGATATATAAGAAAATAAGCTAACAGGGATAAGGCTTAGATAAAAGAAGTCTAGCTCACATAGCCAGCGATCCGCTGCACACGAGCTTGCTTCATAAGCTCATCATTATTTTGTGAAGATCCGTAGCGACCCCAAGCCAAAAATAGCTCGTGAGACACAACACATTACCCAGCCAAAAGGCTTAGCATCATGAGGCACCAAATTAGCCCGTGTTAGCTATCGAACCTAGCAGACATACAAGGGTCCCACCTATAGAAAGCAATCTGGAGAAGCTGATTTACAGAAGATCATTTTGTCTTGTACATTTAATGTTTGATGTAATAGAATTACAACTTGTAAAATTACTTTTGTAACCTCCCAACCTCTATAAATAGGAGGAGGGAGACTGCTGTAAGCAAGCTAAGAGAAATATACTGAAACTCTGTAGAATCTTCTCCAAAGCAATAACATTATCGTGGATGTAGGGACCGGTACTACCCAATTTTGGCCAAATTATATTAAAAATCTTTTTATTCTCATCTGGCTTCCCCCTCTTCTTCCAAGTTTTCTGTCCTTGTTTCATGCTTGCTCAACTATAGTGTAGTTTGAGTCCAGAAGATCTTCTTTAGTTGGCTGGATTTAGGCAAAACCAAAATCCACCTTCAACAGAAACAAGGAATGGAAGTATTATGAATGCAAGAGTATCCAATCAATGAATTTATAAACCGAAGTGATTATGAGACCAAAAAGTATGAAGATAATATGAATGACTATGATTATAGATATGCAATTATTATGAGCAGCATTATAGTGTAAAGCCTAATGATGTACCTGAAATATTGAATAGTATGTGTTATTGTGATGTTTTTATTGTTGATAGAATTGTAATGATTTGCAATAAATGATTATTTGGCTTAAAGCTTCTTTATGTATAAGAATGGGAATGAATTATTATATTTATTGTGAATACAATGATTTTATAAAGTGTGATGGCATTTGTGAATTTACAAATTGTGTGTGTGACATCATGAATGATATGATCATGTGATATTGATGGGGTGTGATAAAGAATCATAAACTGGATTCTGAATCTGCACGCTCTAAATTAATATGTGAGATAAGGATGGATTAGAGGGATAAGACTAGATTGGAGTAACAAGGAGATTTACATTCTTGTTATGTAATATTAAATGGCTTGGAATCATTTGAACTATTGCAAAATATTATTATTTAATTAGAATACAAAGTGAGCTCAGATATTGGCCGATGGCTTTGAGAGCCTAATTCAACACCATGTTCAAAAGTAATATAATGTAAGTTTCATCATATACGAATCTTTAATTGTCAATGATTGCTTATGGAAGATTCTATGAGAATTAGCCAAATAGGTGGGTATGAATACTTGTCTTTGTACATACTTTGCTGTTTAATGAGTTCATAAGTCTAGTATATTTTATTCATATGCCCTAGACTCACTCTTTCATGGATTTTTTTTTTCAGATTCTCAAATATTACAAATCTCATTTTGGAAAAGTAAGATGGATAATAATCTGACAGAAATAACAACTAACACCTACACAACCATGATATGGAGTCTATTAGGAAGTTATTAGATAAATATCCACTACATTGTCATCCTAAATCTATCAGGATATGAAGTTTTACACGATGCGGAGATTATTTCACTTGAACTGCCAAATGTACTATTAATGATAGCCCTGGGATGGTTTGACCCTTAAAGGTCAACCATCAAGTTAAAAACTATTTTGTTATCTTTTGAGAACATAGGTTAAGGTAACTTCTTTTGAATGTTCCCTTTTTTGCTAAAAAGTGCTTTTGGCAATTTTGATAGTGCAATCAGACCCTAGGATGTAGAATTGGTAATAGTTATATGTTGTAACTATTAAAGACTTACATACATTTGAGCAAGACTAGTATGTAGCCTGTTGGGTAGTACCAGTGTAAATTAATTAATATTTGTATATATTTTCTCATGAGTAGCCCTATGTGTTGAGTTAGCCACAATTTAGTCACCTTGTTTCATGATAAGATAGCTCCAAAAATAACTTAAGAAAATGATTACAGGTAGTAATGGTAAAAGGGTGGTGAATATCTAGTGAAGGAATTCATGCTGGTCATGACCAGGACTTTAGGATTATGACACTTGTATTGTAAAAGATGTATAAAAAAAAATTGGGAGAGTCTTAAACTATTTATGCACAATCCAACCCAGCATCAAAGTTAGGTAATTAGGTAGATACAGTTGGAGGAAACAATAGAGGAAGAATTTACAAGCTTGGGTTATAGGTATGCAATTATGTGATAGTAAATCTTTTAGCTAAACATCTTCCCAGTTACCATGATAACAAGAAGTTGAAAGTAGAGTTGCATCACTTAAGTCTGAGTGGTATGCCTACTTCAATTAATGTTATGTGATGCTCAACTCTATTTTTGAGTACCTTCTAATTAGGCCACCTTTCCCATTCCTAGCTTCCCCTTTCTTCCTTCCTATAATCCCATTGGTTTTACATAAGGCATTACAAATAAAGATACCTAACATAAGAAGCTATAATATGAGGTAGAGGATACTAATTTAGGAGAGGACAATTAGTGCTTGAGCTATTTTGATGGACAAAATATGTTTATGACTGAATTATTATGGTTTAATTATTAAGAACACATTGTATGAATATTATTTTAATTTGGAATTCTATAAAAACCAGTCTAGTTAGACAATTTTATTAGGTTTCAAATAGGTATTTAATAATTTTAAATTCTAACATTTTCTAGATTTTTTTAAAAAAACAATATTTAGGAAGGCTTTTCTACATATATAATATTTTCAAGCCAATTTTAGGATGGATTTTCATGTTTCCCATAGTTTTTTGGACAACAAAAATTGCCTCAAATTAAAATTTTCTAAAAAGGAATACAATATATTCACAAATTTGAGGTAATTTTTTTCCCATAATTTTTTTTCTGTGAGAAACAATTTTGGGGTGGCAAAAAAATTATAGTAATTTTTTTCTATTTTTTTTTAATTTTGGTGTAGAAAATCCATGAGAAATTCCATATGAAAATCCATGGGAAATGTTTTTTTTTTATGTTTTTTCCATAATATCCATGTGAAAATCTATGAAAAAATCTATGAAAAATGGTTTCTCACAGAAAATATTCCAAGGGAAATCAGTTTTAAGACGGCTTTTGTGGGATTTCTCACAGTTTTAGCTGCCTCAAAATTGTGTTTTTTTTTAATAGAGAGTCAAATCTATGTATGCATGTAAATGAAATAAATTGAAGTACACTTTATTTATAAAATAAATGAGGTGTGAGTGAGTGAAAGTTTCTCTTATAAACTCATTGGACAAAAGTTATATAGATTCAACCAATTACTTCATTGTTGTCAATGAAAAATAAGTGAGAATTTTCACTAATAATACTTTTATATCAATAATAATGAAGTGATTGGTTGAGTCTACACAATTTTTTTATACTAAGTCTATAATAGAATTTCTCATGAGTGAATATATATACTCGAGCAGCCAAGCTACAAAAAATATCAAGGTATGGATTACAACATATATACATGTGGAAAATCTAACTAGTGTGAACTTGAGTCTAGCATGCATAAAACTCTGCCTTATCACTGTCCTATATAAGTAGTTTAAACTTATAAGTGTAAAAAATGAGCTATACACATAGAGAAATAAAGAAAAAAAATCCAACCACTTAAAATTAAAAGAGATCAGGTAAAACATTTTCAATGAAATATATATATAGTGAAACATTTCACAAATCAAAATATAAAATTTACTAGTTATACTTTAAATTTTCATGATAGCTTATTACAATTGTAAGTTATAGTAGTACTTACTCCGATATGCTAAGATGATAATCTAGAGCATAATTTGCTTTGTGAGTTTGAGAATTGATTTCCTATTATATGCCTATATAAGAGCAATTTAGCATTTTATCACAATAATGGGACATTTTTTTTGTTTTGTATTGTCATAATACACAAGCACTTACTTGGGTTTTACGATGGAAACTAGCAAAACTATTCTAGTAATGAAATTTTTATAAAATTTAAAATTTGAAAATTTGGTAGCTGAGATTAGTCTTGTTTTTGCTATAATGTTGTTTTCTACCAAAACAAGAGGAATCATCATTGCAATAATGTATAGAACTCAAACCTAGGACCAAGATATTAGTGGAGCTTCATCAATAATCTTAATTACTTCAACCACTAGTGTTTGTGATTTAGGACTACTAAGCTCTTCTATAACTCATATTTTATAAATGGGTTTCCTTTATCATTTTGTCAATTATTAATGTGAACTCAATAATTCCCTCCCGAGTTAATACTACATTAGTATAAACCAAAATTATTAATGCAATATTTTATGAGTAAAACTTTTGTACATGGCCTTTTGAAACAAAGGGCAATTGTATTTAATGAAATATATTCATGATACCCTCAGAGTTTTCACCAAATCTTGAAGATCCATTAGAAGTAGAAGCTACACCAATTTATTTCTTTCTTCAATGCCCAATTACAAGCTCAAGGTTTATCTTCCTCAAATTGATTTCCTTAATCTTGGTGCTTGCACTAACAAGTATTCCATTTGTTTCATCCTTGAGTTTGGTAGAAAAAAAGAAAATAGTTTAAGAAAGAAAGGTACAAAGTGTGGCTAATACAGAGAGAAAAGAAAGGTGTATAAGTATGTGTTATGTATCAAATGTTAGTATGAGTAACCAAAGAAGTGGAAAATTCTAGTAAGGATAATTTGATTATCATCCAGTAGCACGATACTAACATGTTCGGCTTCTTGTCAGATGGAAGTGTATTTCAGGTGACAAAGGTTTTGATTGAGTGCTTTATATGGATTATTGGGAGGTTGGGTTCAATTAATTATTTAGAGGCTTGTACCATGCATGAAATTTACATGACATTTTCTAATACTAGTATATAATTAATTAGAATTTGGTTATAATAATGTGCTATTTTAGTTCTTTTTCATATTTGCATAATGTAAAAAATATTTAAAAAATACTTTGATACTATGAGGTACATTAGCAAAACTGCCCTAATAATAAAATTTCTATAAAATGTTAAAACTGAAAATTTAGTGCCTTTGATTGGTCTTATTTTTGTTATATGTTAGTTTATTCCCAAAATTAGAAGAATCAAAATTGCAATACTAAATGGAATCCATAACCAAGACACCCATGGAGCTTTGTTTGTAGTATCAATTTCTTCCACTGACAATATCCAAGCTCTAAGACTTATAAGCTTACCTTCAGTTTGCATTATATCTACAGGTTTGCCTTCTATCTTCAATTTTTTTCTCACTATAACCAATTATGATTCGTACAATTTTCTTCTTATCACCAAAAACCTCAATATGATCTTATAATAAAATGGTAATTGATTTATCTCAAGCAAAGAAAGCAGGCACAAGATTTTATAATTTTTGCAATGCATAAAACTTGAACAAAATATTTCAAAAACTTTATGCAAATTGATAGTTTTTTGTTTGGGTAAGCCTAAGTTTTACTACAATTTGATCATTTTTTGTTTGTTTTCAACCCTAATAAAAAATGACCTTTATAAGTCAATATAAGCAAACTTATGGGCCCATTCACTAACCTATTATATATATGGTCACTTTTGTGATTAGTTTAGAGAATTAAGGTTAAAAAAATAAAATCGTATAAACAGCCTTAGCTTTTCTAATAAGTGGCCCGTCATTTCACATTAGTCTTCCATCTCTTTTCCCTTACATCCATTGGCTAGCAATTATAATGCCACAAGGACAAGGTAGTTTTAGAAACACTTAATGCCAAAAGTGTTTTTATTACAATTTAATTACATAGATATGTAAATATATGCACATATTTTATAGATAAAATAAATATTTTTATCTTTTATAATATGCAATATTTAAATACAAATTGAATAAATATATAGAAATATATCAAAAAAAGTAAAACTAAAATTAATAAAAAAAACTGTGCATGTATATGAGAAAAAAAATAGATAAGGTAGTAATGTAGGTGCTCTTATAGATTCTTTATATGCTGCAAGTGCTCTTGAGTGACTATGTGCTCCTTTGCAATTTAGATACCTTTATTGTAATAGAAAATTAACCTTGCCAATTTTTGAAAGAAAAAGCAATGAATTATTTTTAGTAATGATACTTTTTTCTCTTACTCATTATCTCATTCACTTACTCTAACATGTGCAATTGAGTTTTACTATGAAGATTTGGATTCTCTACTTTCTTTTTAATCATTTTTCTATTATGTTGAAGAGAGACGGACACAAGATTTTTTAGGATTTTATTGCATATAAAAAAGACTATTTTGTGTTCTACTACACATAAAGATTCAATGTCTATTTCTCTAATATAACAAGAACATGATAAAAAAGAAAAAGAAAGGATCCAAATTTGTTTTTTTTTTATGGATTGGATCATCTCTTTTTTTCTTTTAATCATGTTCCTGTTATATTGGAAAAAAAAACATATATAAGATTTTTTATGGGTCCTAATGAAAAATGGGATTATGGTTCGTAGAGCATATAAAAATTTTGATTTGGGATATTTTTCGTTATGGGAGCTTCCATCTACAAAATCGTCATCCTTTAATTTTTACCCATAAATCAACACCATTTATTTTAAGCACACCAAACACACCATTTCACTATATCATTTTTTTCTTTTTAACTTTTCTCTTTGTTCTCCTCCAGATATATCCTTTCTTCCTCCTAACCTCTTTTCATAGTTTCTTATATAACAATCATGAAGAATAGAAATTTCTAAGACTCTAAAAAAAATATATATATATATATATATCTTAACTATACCACATTCTCATTGTTATTCATTATCATGACATTATTTAAAAATAGCATCATAACCAAAATGCAAGCAGTGAAATTCAACCATTTTACAAAAACCTCCATAGTTGCTAGCCTTAAATTTCCTTCTTTATATATAAATGCCTTTGTTTCTCTATTTCTCCCTGCATTTCCTTTTTCACTATTTATATATAAATGCATCTTATGTAGTAGTCATAAAAATAGGGAGGTTTCACCATGTGTCTTATGTAGCTCTTTATATATAAATGTCTTGTTTATATATCTCTCTCTATACATACATGGAGGTTTCACTGTGTGTCATATGTAGCAGTCATGGAGAATGGAGATTGGTCCTTTAATGGCAAGATTAGCAATAATGGAATCCTAAGCCAAAGAAACAAAGGCAACCAAATATTGAAGCTCACCAATTATATCTTCTTTATGGAAGTTTAGTTATGCTTATGCTTTGTAGGCTATGTTTTTCTTAAATTTCTCAAGTTAAAATAGAAGTGATAAAGAAGTGAACAACCAAAGTGAAGAAGGACCTAATCTTCATTCTCCATGAATACTATGTAAAATGCCATAAAAGAGGGGTTTTGGACGAAGAATGAATATATTTAAAGGAGGAAGAAGAGAAAAATAAAAAGAAAAGAAAAAATGGCTTAGTGAAATGGTGTGTTAGGTGTTTATAATAAAGGGTGCTAATTTATTGGTAAAAATTAAAGGATAAGGATTTTGTGGATGAGAGCTCCCATAATGGGAAAGGATCCCAATTCAAAGGATTTCAATTCTCTTTTTTCCTTTTGTCATTTTCTTATGTAAAACCCTATAGAATAAGACAATGCTTGATTACATTATAATAGTGTTAGGCTAGGATTATAATAGGTAGGAGCGTATAAATAGGTTAGGTTAAGACCTTAGGACTAGTTAGGATTAGGTTTTGAGCCAAAGAGATGCTTAAAACCTAGACCAACTTGTCAATTGGTCCTAGGGAGGCAGTCTACTAGACATGGTTGACTAGTTGCCTCCCAAGGCCTATATAAGTAAAGTGCCATGAGCAAAATGTAGAACCCTCATTCGCATGTGAGTAGCTCTCAAAAAGCACTGCTCAGCAAAAAGGTTTTGATTTGAACTCTTCAAAGGTGAGAACCCAAAGTTTTTTTGCCTAAAACAACTATTTTCTTACCTTAAGTTGTTATATATTAAAAATGGGCCTCGTGAGGATGAGCCCCCGAGGGAACGAAGACCAATTCTCGCAAAGGCAGTAAGGAGCTACCGGGAAACTTTGCCCTCAAAAACGGGAAGAAGCAATAGACGAAGACGAACGCCGGAAATCCTGTTTCACTTGTCGCCATGGAAACGACGAGGCAAGGAATGCGTCGCCAAGAACTATATCCTGGTGACAACACGATTCAGTGGTAAAGGCTCGAGGATCGACCCAACATCATGGTCGATCGACCATCTCACACTCGCTTCCCTCCCACCCCCCCGTCATGACAATCCTCACGACTCCCCGAGGCAAAGAGTTCTCGCTTGAGACAAACAGAATATTGTGTCTGATATGGTAACAACTATAATCTTGCAAAGACGGCCCGAGAAGCCTACTTCCACAGCCTACAGTCAGAAAGTGATCTTTTCACTATCTTTTCTTATTTATTTGATGCAACACAACTGTAGCTTGTAATTAATGACCGAAGCTCATTCTTCCTCTATAAATAGGATGGCATTGTTATCAAGAGGGAAGAGAGGATTCTAGCAAACAGAAAACTCAGATAAGTTACAATGATAAAATCACTACTGTGGACATAGGATTCAGGAAGCCCTGGATTTAGCCGAACCACGTAAAAAGATGAGTGTCTTTCTTTTTATAGTCTTTCTACCATCTGCTTGATATACACCACCTTCCCTCGCCTTCAAACCCAGAATAGGCTTGGGATCCCGAAGAATCTCCTGTTGGCCGGATTTGAGGCATAACCAAATTCTGATGTCAATATTTTGGCACCGTCTGTGGGGAATCTCACCTGTTCTAGCTAGTTTCTCATTGTTATGGCCAAAGGAAGAGTCACTAGGGCTTCGAGTGCACGACACCAGACCCTTGATGGCCATGTTTCCATGACAAGTTCATTCACTGCCCCTGTGATAAGGGTAGCTGCTGACCACCCTTAGGCCGGTCTGGTGCAACCGACTCTCACTGCTGATAGCGTTGAAGAGTTGCAGGCTTGGCTCCAGCATCAAGAGACGCTTGAGCACATGATGGGGGAGTTGACTAAAATAGTCTCGGTGTTGATACGGGTACAAACTCAGAATACCCGTGCACAAGCCGATCCCGTCGTACCTGAGGTAGAACGTTTCGATGAAGTAGTCTGGGAACAGGAGCCATATCACCGCTCATGCGGTCAAAGCGATGGAGCAAATCATCAAGTCCCTGGTCATGGACTAGGGGGCTTAGATGCTGTGGTGGAAGGTCTCCTCCAAAGGGTCAGACATTTGGAGGAATAACCTCGAGCTCAAAATGACAGGGAGTGTCTTGGAAGGCAAACCCCTTTCTCTGAGGAGATTATGAAGGAGATTTTGCCATACAAGTTAAAAATCCCTGCCATCCTGTTGTATGACGGAGATAACGACCGGTACAGCCACCTAGACTTGTTCAATATCCAGATGAACCTCCAAGCTTGCAACCTTTCGATCAAATGCTGCATTTTCCCAGCCACCTTGGGGGAAGTTTCCCGTACTTGGTTCTAAAGCCTCCCGACTCGCAGCATTCGCAGTTGGGGAGAGTGCCAGGAAAAATTTGTTAACCAGTACCAGGCACTAAGAAGGTGACTTGCGCCCCCATGCCATCTTGCTACCATCTTCCAAGGTTGGCAGGAGGTGCTGAAGGATTACCTTGCTTGCTTTAGGCACGAGGTCAGCAATGTCGAGAAAACCTCAGATGGGGCCATTCTGACCGCCATCTCTGCGGGACTCTGCAGGGATGGAAAACTATTTAAAAGCCTGTATAAATACCCAGTGAGTACCCTGGGAAAGTTTTACGAGTGAGCCACGAAGCAAATCAGATGGGACGAGACCTTCGGCCCACGAAGCCTCGAGACAAGAAGCTCGGCGTCAAGTAAGAAAAGAGGCAACTGTGGGGGAGGGAGCGACAACCCTGAGCACCGATCCACGAAGAAAGGAAGGGTTGAGGGACCCTCATTCCAGGCCCGCCACAACACTTATAGCATCTTGTCAGATTCTCAAGATAAGATCTTCGCAATGGAGAAGGACAGGGAAGACTTCGGACAACCTCTACCCTTGAAAACGCCTGGCAAATCTAGAATCAACAGAGGAAAATTCTATGCGTACCATAATGAATTTGGGCATATCACTTTGGAATGCTGGGCACTACAAGACACTATTGAAGATCTCATTAAGAAGGGATGCCTACACGACTACATCTTACGGCCTTCCAAACAATAGCACGGGTCCCACCACCACAGGGCTGAATGAGAGCGATCCCCCACTATCAGGATGATTTTTTGAAAACTCTCATGGCTATCTATAAATTGTATTACCACCTCCTAAGCTCGTGTACTAATGCAAGATTTCCTTTTCTTTGGTAGGATAACGGTGTCCGCCGCTCGCACATTGTCGATCCTTCGTATAAAAGGCGAAAACACCTCAATCTATTACTTAAGGCCATCCCCCAGAGCTTAATCCGGAGAGGAATTGACGAATCTTTCAACCAGTTGAGCTGCGTACTCATTGGGGCGTGGAGACGCTTTGAAATAAACTCACCCAGTTAGTTGAGCTGCGGGCTTGCTGACTGGACGGTGTAGCAGACGTGCTCGCTGGGGCGTGGAGACGCTTTGAAGTAAACTCACCCAGACAGTTGAGTTGTGGGCTTACTGACTGGCCAACATGGCAGACGTGCTCACTAAGGCATGGAGACGCTTGAAAATGACTCACCAGCTAAGTCTTGCGCTCGCTGAGGCATAGAGGATGTTGTAAAATACACCTCTTGGGCATAAGATTGCTCCAACCACAAGATCGATCACCCCTTTAGGCATAAGATCACCCCAACCACAAGATCAGTCACCCCTTTGGGCACAAGATTGCCCTGGCCACAAGATCGGCCACCCTATAAAGTCACAACTCTCATGCGCACTGTTGAGCACAAGATCGCTCACTCTTCTCAATTTTGCAGCTCTCATGCGATTAAAGCAAAGTCACAGCTTTCATGCGTACTGATCTTATTAAGATCACACGGTATAAAGTCACAACTCACTTGTGGCCGAATACGTTTATGCCTAACTCTATTTTTGCAGGTATACACGAGTCAATCAAATCAAATGCGAAGTGGAAATAAGGCAATTTTATT
>JANHAO010006515.1:0-21273 GCA_026873985.1 Saraca asoca
AAAATGAGGTAGAAATATGATTATGAAATGAAATTATTTTAAGAAGTTTTCAAATCACCATTTCATTTGTTCTTCATTTTATAAAAACCACTTTTCACTTTACGAATCGATTCAGACAAGAACATATGAAACAATGCTTAAAAACTAAACTTACCAAAGGTTTAAAAAACCCTATGAATCGATTCACAAATTGACTTTGAATCAATTCACTAATCGATTCAGTTAAGAAAATTTTTTACACTCTTTTATGAATTAATTAACAAATTGACTCTCAATTGATTCAGTCAAGTTAGTTAGTTGTAACCTGTTGACATCAGATTTTGGCTAGTATCCCAAACTCTGGCCAACGGGGGATTCTTTGGGATCCCGGACTTGTTCTAGATTAGTGTGCACGCAAAGGTTGAACGACTGGGTAAGTGGGAGAAGAAATACGAGGGAAGGCACAAGATTTTACGTAGTTCGGCTAAATCTAGGTTTACTGGACCCTACGTCCACGGTAGAGAATTTTCTATTGTAACTTCATAGGGATTTTTTCACACCACCCCTTTTCTAACAATGCCATCCTATTTATAGAGGAAGGGTGAGCTTCAGGCATTAATTACTAGCTATAGTTGTGTTACATCAAATAAATGAGAAAGACTGTGAAAAGACTGTATCCCGACAGTAGGCTGCGAAGTAGGCTTTCTTAGGCCGACATGTAGGCTTATAGCCGTCATCGTGTCAGGCAAGACACTTTGCTGTCTCAAGCGAGGGCTTCACAGTTTGGAGAGGCCGCAAGGGTTACTGGGGGGGCGAGTGCGAGTAGAGCAATCGCTGAGTTTATCCTTGGACCCATTGCTCGCCGAGTGATGCTGTCACCGGAGGGTGGCCCTTCGAACCATGGTTAAGCGAGCGAGACAGGATTTGACGCTCATGATTACTATTGCCGTTACTATTTTCTACTATTTATGGTGAGGCTTCTTGAGAGCTTCTTGCGAGGATTCACTTTTGTTTTCTTTATGGGCTCGTCCTCGTGGGGCCTTTTTTCAGTATACAACATAACCTATCTAAAATCACTTACAAATCAATTCACATATTGATTCATTAACAGAAAGTTAGTTATTCTATTACAGTTGGTTATAGTTGTTCTATATATACCTTCTTCACCTCATTTCATTTCATAACTGCACACTAACTAATTCAGAGGAGTGCAAAAAACCTCTCTCTTATCTCTTCTAACTCTACATCTTTGATTTGGATTGATTCAAAGATCTTGGAGCTTTCTTGTTGAAGATTCACAAAGTTCTATTTAAGATTTTCATCTCAACTCTGGTTTTGTATTCATAACTTTTCTCTTTATTTTCTTTAAGGTTTCTAGTGTTAGAAATCTTACTCTAGGTCTGCCAGAGCCTAACTAAGTCTTGTGATTGTTTTAGGTTTGGAAGAGCCCAGTTTAATTCTTTTAGGTTAGCAAGAAGCCTATAAATTCTTGTGTTGTAAAACTGGCAGTTCAAGAGCCCAATTAAACCCTGATGTTTTTGATTAATTGAAGTGGTGATCTGGTTGAGGATTTTCCAGTGAAGTAGATTTGAATTGTGATTTCAATTCAAGTTGAACCACTTAAAAAACTCTGTTGTTTCCTATTTGTATTTCTACACTTTTTATTTTTTAGATTTTGCAAAATTGTTTACTGCATTATTACATTATTATTCTTGCCGCATTGTTAATTCATTTTGTGATTTAATTCATCTAAATCTTAAACAAATCTGCTATAATAATTATCTTTATCAACTTTCTCTTGAATCTATCAAATAAATTAATATAGCTATGTAACTCATTAAAAAGAATCCAAAGATAGATCCAACGATCTAAAGGGCAAGATCCAATTTTTGTGGGACCTTATAATTGGTATTGTTAGCTTGGCTAGCTATACTTTCTTCTGTTTTAATGTTGAAAACAATTTTAAGCTGAATCATATTATGTTTATGAGCTTTGATTATTTGCTAAGTATGTGCAGGTTCAAAGTTCATTAAAGATTGATCAAGAGATCTACATTAGTATTAGGATTTTATTTGATTTTATAAGATCTTTTGTAAGTGTATCTTTAAAAAATTTGCTCTAACCAATTTTCTTATACTGATTAATATGAGGTAGAAACAAGTTTATGAAATAAGCTTAGGTTAAGAAGTTTTCAAATTGCTATTCAGATGTTCTTAAATAAGTGAAATTTTTATAAAAACTATTTTTCACTATGTGAATTGATTCATGAATCAATTCATATAAGAACACTCTTGTGAAATGAATATAATCAATTCATGAATCGATTCAATAAAAAAGTTCTTCATGATCTTCATTGACGAATTTAATCACTAATTGATTCATTAGTGATAAATAGTTGTAACCACTCTAAATCGATTCACGAATCAACTTAAGAACTGAAAAACAGAAAGTTAGTAAAGGAAAAGAATCCTTGGGGCATGCTTTGTTTAAATTGCTAAAGTCCACAAACATACGCCACAACCCATTCGTCGTCTTAATAAGGATCACATTTGATAGCCAAGTTGCATGTTGGACCTCTCTAATGAGTATGACAAGGAGCTTGGTGGCCTCATTCTTAATTCCTTTCTACTTTCTACCCCAAAGTTAGCTTCTATTGGATCAGTTTTCCATTTAGATCTATAGCCAACTAATAGGTAACAATTTGGTGATCTATTTCAGGCATATTCGCCATTGTTGATGCAAAAAATTCAATGTTCCTTTTGATAAGTTTGGTGAAGGCCTCCCTCAAGTTTAACAATAGCTCTATGCCAAAACATATTATTCGAATATCATCTTGGCCAAAAGTTAGGACTTCCTCCAACTCTTCCTCTAGTTTTAGGTTTAGATCTCGCCATTCATCATCCTTAGGATTCATCATCTTAGTTGTTAAAGCCTCCGTACACTCCAGAATTTTTGTTGGGATTGGCAACAACAACTTCTTCTCCCTTGTCACTGCTTCTTTCTTCAAGCTATTATAGTAACACCGGTGAGCAACCTCCTAATCTTCTTAGACTTTTCTAACACTATTGTTTATAGGAAATTTCATCTGTATATAAGGGAAGCCTTGTTTAGGGTGGTCCTCCCCAAGATGGCATTGTAAGCCAAGTAAGGACTTTTTATGATGAGGAAATTAACATCCATGTCTTTTCATATCTTACTGTCACTTAGGGTTACTCGCAGTGCTATGCTTCTTTCCATATTTACTAACTGTCTTGAAAAAATAATAAGGGAATGGTTATTTGGTTTTAGTTGTTAGTGGGGAATCACCAACACCATGAAGGTAAGTTCATAAAGGATATCAATTGAGCTTCCTTGGTTAACCAAGATCTTTTTTATCATTTAGTTGTGGATTATGGTCATTATGACCATGAGGCCATCATGGTCCTTGATGATGTTGCCATAGTCTTCATCTAAGAAAGAGATGACTGGGGATGTCTCTTTGATACTCATGCTTTTGTTCATGTTTACATTTATAATCGCCTGGATAACCTTTTTTTCTTACATTGGTTAAGGATCCTCTGCCTATGAATTCTCCTATAATAACCTTTACTACACCAATTGGCGGAGGGCATTTGCCTTGATTAGGTTGTGATTTTATCTTAAATGCCTCATCTATCCTATATTCTCTGATGTCTCTTCTTTCATTTTGCCCTCTCTCCTATCGCTTATTTGGCCTTTGTACGATTACATCTCTCTCCCTTTTAGTGATATGAGTCAGTTGCTCTCTCTTTATGAGGTCATCTATCTTATTTTTCAAGGTGATGTGATTCTTGGTGTCATGGCTATAACATCTATGCAATCTATAATGCTTTTGTCTACCAAGCCAAAATGCTTCCACCTTTCTAGCCATTGCACTAGTCAGGTGACATTGACATCCTCAATTATACAGGCTCTTGTGGCCATTGAAGTGGAATAATTATGGTAATGTGTTCTCACTGGTGATCAACATCAAGGCTAGATTCGTCTTTCTTTCCTTTTTTTGGTTAAGGACTGGGAGGGAGCTACTTGGGCTAACATTACATTTTGTTACTTTTCTTGGCATGTTGACTTCTTTTGCATTAATGAATTTCACTAACTACTATAAGAGTTTGGCCATTATGGTAGTGGGGTAACTTGCTAGAAATGGTGAGAAATAATAATGCTGAAGACTAGTGACTATTGTGTGGAGGGCAACTCTACTGAGCAAGTTTCTTTTTATCTCCAAAGCAATTCTATTGAAATGGGCGAGGAAATCTTTCAAACTTTCCTTTTTCACCTTAAGCAAAATTGACAAGGGAGGTAGAGGTTTTCTTGAGGGTTTTGCTTATGCCAAAATGGTTTAAAAAGGCTTTGACTAGTTACTAAAATCGAGAAATAGACCTAAGGGTGATTGCTACCCAAACTAACCAAAAATAATGCAAAACTACCTAAGCTACCAGCTAGGTTGAGTCTAGGTTATGTCCACAAAGATTGGTGATTCATTTCTATGTGTTTATATTAAGTAAATGGGGGGTGGATACTGTCTAATTAGGCTATGAATCAAATTAAATAGCTTTAATGCATGATAAAACAAAAATAAGGAAAAGGAAAACTAATTGATAAAAGCTCATCCAAGGGATTTCTACAACCAATTCAGTGATTGATCCATGACACAATTGTTTCATTCCCAATTTGACTGCTTAGCTAAAATATTAATTAAGTTTAGCACCTAATTACTCCTTATTAATTTCTTCTTAATTTTGCCAGCCAAGCCCAGTACCTAGTTAGCATTTATTACTAAATTAGTCAAAGCCTAGCACCCTAATCAATTTATCAATAGCATTAAATTCTGAAAATAACAAGTCTAATTATGTTAACAGTGGATTTTGATTCTAAGCCAAAATCTAACCAATAAAGGATTCTTTTGGGATCTCAAACTATAACTTGGTGCTGAGATAGTAAATGAGCAAAGAAAGCCAAGAAGAAGGGAAGAGCAACAGAAAACACATAACTTTTAATGTGGTTTGGCCAAATCCGGATAGAACCAGACCCTACATCCATGATATTGTATTGGTCTGAGAATATTTTTATAGAGTTTCAACATACAAGCATCAGTGTTTTTTCACGTTCATCTCCTTCCTTTATTTTTTAGAGGAGAGGAGGTTATAATTATAATTTTACATGCAGTAAATCTATTATATCAGGTATTTAATGTATAAGACAGGATGGATAGACTAAATCATGTAAGTTGGCTACTGTTGATTACCTCATGCAAGTGGGCCCTACGTGTCTGCTGGGCAATAAATGTGCTGGTCTTCTGCTAAGCAAGCTCCCAAGTCACTGGTCACGTCTTGCTAGTCAGATCTTTCGATCTGGGGGGGAACGTCTGTCTTCGAGATGATGAGGTTAAGCTTGTTCTACTAGGGACGAGCTCGAGCTGAAGAGGTCACTCTATAATGCAAGATGGGGACTTAGTGCTCTAAGTACTCTTCGGGCTGGATCTTTATCATGCTCGAGCCATTCACTAGCCCTTTAAGGATGATCCAAATTTCACATATAACATAAGCCCCCAACTCTCAGTTCACTTCGCAAGTTAGGAGTTGAAACTTCTTAGAGGTCATTCACTTCATAGAGTTCAACTTGATCAAAGTCTTTACTGAATCTGTCTTTTTAGTTGTTCTAGGCCATATTTCTTGCAGTACGTGCCTCTTGATCATTGGTGACTCAGCCTCATTCCTTCCCAAGGTAATAAATGAAAGTAGTTAAAGAGATTCATCTAGACTCTTTAGTGAGATTGATCCTAACTCTATTTAAGGTAGAAGAAGTCACTCTTGTTTCTTCACCAAGAAATTATGAATGTCCTAAACAATCCTCCCTTATTTTCGGCATTCTATCATCCAGTCGGGGTGTGTATGATTTGCTGTATAAGGAGTTTTGAAGGTATGGCTTCTCTGGTAACATGGAGAGATCTCATACGGATCTTGAATTATATCCTCTCAGCTTCGTCATGAGGTTTTTGCCTGGCCAACCAAGCTCTTGACGCTTCATGAGTTACTCTCTTTATGAATCAGAAGAGGAGCTGGAGGCCGAAGAATGAGGAACAGTTATGCTCTTCCCTTCTTTGTTGGCTGGAGTCAAGTTAAGGAAGAGTTTGTTGCTAGGGAAGGCATTAGAAGAAAAAATTTGAGGACTTAAGCAGGCTTGTGAGCTCTAATCAGCTAGGATGTGTCCCTTTACAGCCAGCCCTCTAATAGACGAGAGCTTTTCATTTGTGCGGTCATCCTTCTTCCAGAAGAAAATTAGTTATAGTCTTCCCCTTGTGTTTTGACTTTTCCTGATTTGTATTCAGAGCTTTCTAATGTAATTTTACCTTATTGAGGCTTTTTAATGAATAAGATCTTCTTTTATGATCTCTGTATGTCATTCTTATTTCTGCATTCGCATTAGTGCAAGCTTTAGTAACTCGTAATGAAATACTCGATTAGCAGATCAGCCAAACCTTCTTGAAGGTAATGAACATGAATGAAATATTCTGTGCATGAGCATTATACAAACAATTCATATGTGAACTATGAATAATCAGAAAGTCGCATGCGAGCTACGAACATTGTATTACATGTGAGTTATGAACTATGCTTGGGCTGATTTGTGGCCAAATAGGTCACATGAGAGTTGTGAACATTTGGTCGCATGCGAGCTACAATTGGGGCGATCTCGTACCCAAATGAAAGAGTGAGCGATCTCATGCTTAGGTCGATCTTATGGCCAAATAAGTAGATAAGTCGTATGAGAGCTATGGACATTTGGTCGCATACAAACTATGATCAGGGAGATCTCGTGCCCAAATAAAAGAGTGAGTGATCTCATGCTCAAGATGATCTTGTGGCCAAATAAGTAGACAGGTCACATGAGAGCTGTGAACATTTGGTTGCATGTCAGCTACGATCGGGGTAATTTATGCCCAAATAAAAAAGTGAGCAATCTCGTGCTCGGGCTGATCTTGTGGCCAAATAAGTAGATAAGTCGCATAAGAGCTGTAAACATTTAGTCGCATACGAGCTGTGATTGGGGCAATCTGGTACCTAAATAAAAGTGTGATCAATCTCATGCTCGAGCCAATCTTGTGGCCAAATAAGTAGATAAGTCGCATAAGAGCTGTAAACATTTGGTCACATGCGAGCTACGATTGGGGTGATTTCATGCCCAAATAAAATAGAATTGGCCGATCTTATGGCCAGGTCGATCTTGTGCCCAAATAAGAGGATTGGCCGATCTTATGGTCAGGGCGATCTTGTAACCAAATAAGAGGATTGGCTGATCTTATGGCTGAGGTGATCTTATGCCTAAATAAGAGGATTGGCCGATCTTGTGGTCAGGGCAATCTTGTGCCCAAATAAAAGGATTGGCCGATCTTGTGGCTGGGGTGATCTTGTACCCAAATAAGAGGGTGCCATTTAGGCAATTCACTTATTTGAATAATTTAAAAAATCAGTAAAGAAATTCAAAATGCTTATATAAGTTTTATAATTACAAAAATTTAATAAATAGTCCTAATTATGGGAGACTGCTCTTGCTTAGGATCCTGTTGAGATTGTCTAGGCTATTGCCTGGAAGGCTGCACCATGTAGTCTTGCAAGTGACCTCTTTTAATGAGATCTTCAATAGCATCCCTCAATGCCCAACATTTCGAGGTGATGTGCTGGAACTCGTTATGGTATGCATAGAATTTCCCCAATTGCTTCTATACTTACTGGGGGTCTTCAAGGGTTGAGGCTTTCCAAATTCCTACTTGACCCTTTCCATTACAAAAATCTTGTCTTGGCTCTCCAACAAGATGCTATAAGTGTCATGGAGACCTAGATATAGGGATTACTCATCTTTTCCCTTCTTAGCGAGCTGAAAATTGAGCTTTCTTTTCTCCATGGTTACTCCTTTTCTTATTTTGAACCAGGCTGCTCACCTCAAACTTTTACGAATTGAGAATCTGCTTCCATCTAATATGCTTTGTGGCATGCCCATAAAATTCACCCAGGTTGCCAACTGGGATTTGTACAAACTTTTAAATAGCTTTCCATATCTTTAAAGTCCTACTAAAATAGTAGTCAGGATGGCCTCATCTGAGGGCTTCTCCATATTATTAACCTTACGCTTGAAGTGAGTAATATAGTATTTCAGTGTTTTGTGCTTATTTTGGAAGATCATAGCGAGATGGCATTGGGGCATGAGTTGCTTCTTTAGCACCCTGTACTGGTCCACAAACTTTTCTTGGCACTCCTCCCAACTACCAATGCTACGAGCTGGGAGGTTTCTGAACCACGTTCAAGGAATGTCCCCCAATATAGCAAGAAAGACATGTCACCTGACTAAGGAATTACAAGTTTAGAGGTCTATCTGGATGTTGAACAGGTCTAGATGGTCATGCAGGTTGCTATCTCTATTGTATAGCAGAATCGTTGGAACCTTAAGTTTATGAGAGAGGGGTTCCTCCTCGATTTCCCTGGAGAAGGGAGTCTGTTCCTCGAAGTGACCTCGATCACTTCGAGCTTGAAGGTGCTCCTCTAAATGCTTGATTCTTTGAAGGAGGTTTTCTACCAAAACATCCAAGCCCCCTAGCCGTTGGCTAAAGACTTGGTGGCTTGTTCCATTTTTTCGGCCATGCAAATGGTAATTTGAAGTTTGCTCTTGATTGGCCTCACCAAAACATTCAACCCCCCATTTCTAGGGGATGGGCCTGGGTGTGACAGTCTCAACTCGTTCTTGTAGATTTTGAGCTTGTGTTTGCACCAACATCGTGACCGTTTTAGCGAGCTCTCCCATTATGTTTTCAAGTTTCTCCTGACATTGGAGCCAGGCTTGTATTCCATCGATACCATTGGTAGTGGCATCTAGTTGAATAGAATCGGCTGGGGGGAAGCCAGCGATTGCGCCAATGATAGGAGCAGTGGAGGAATATGTTATCGAGACATGACCTTCAAGAGGGTTAAACAATGCATTTGAAGCTCTGGTAGCTCTTCCCTTAGCCATTATAGCAAGAAATGGACTAGAATAGATGATATCCCCACAGATGATGCCAAAAATGTTGACGATGGATTTTGGTTCTAAGCCAAACTCCAGCCAATGAAGGATTCTTTTGGGATCTCAAACTATAACCTGGTGCTAAGATAATAAATGAGCAAAGAAAGCCAAGGAGAAAGGAAGAGCAGCAGAAAACACATAACTTTTAATGTGGTTTGGCCAAATCTGGATAGAATCGGACCCTACATCCATAATAATGTATTGGTCTAAGAATATTTTTACAGAGTTTCAGTAGACAAGCATCAGTCTTTTTTCACGTTCATCTCCTTCCTGTATTTTTTAGAGGAAAGGAGGTTACAATTGTAATTTTACATGTAGTAAATCCATTACATCAGGCATTTAATGTATAAGACAGGATGGACAAACTATATCCTGTAAGTTGGCTATTGCTGATTGCCTCATGCAAGTGGGCCCTATGTGTCTACTGGGTAATAAATATGCTGGTCTTTTGCTTAGCAAGCTCCCAAGTTGTTGGTCATGCCTCTCTAGCTAGATGATAAGGTTGAGCTCATTCTACCAGGGACGAGCTTGAGTTAAGGAGGTCATTCTATGACATGAGATGGGGACTTAGCGCTTTGAGTGCTCTTCCAGCTGGATCTTTACTGTGCTCGGGCTATTTGCTAGCCTTTTAAGGACGATCTAAATTTTACATATAACAAATTAATTGAAATATTCTAGTAGCAACCTAACAAATTATCCTCAATTCTCTTAGAGAATTGATTTACCCTAGTAGTAAATCAATATCCTATTACTACCTCACAACAAAACAACACAAATAATGGAATTGCCTATGGAAATTTAGCTAGCATTAAATCACATTGAATAATCAATTAATGGGCCCTATTAACTAATCATCCAAGGCAATTATATGTAGTAATATTAGAGAATTTAATTAGGAATAAATTGGAATTAAGAGCAAGTATCATAATTAACTAAAAAATTAGTGCAGAAATTCCCTTAGATTAAGATAAGAGTTTAGCTACATATTAATATAAACATAAAAAAAAAGAAATAAAAGGAAAAGAGAAAACTTAATTAGGGTTGGAGTTTTGCCCTAGCAGAGCTCTTCTCTTCCCAAAGTTAGAGACAATACAGAAAATGATTTAAAATTTATTGCAAATGAGGCTCAGCTAGCTATTTATAAGCTCATTGCACTACCTCATGGTACGACTACTAATTAGGGTTGGAAAGAGGCTTCATTGTATGTGGCACCCTACATATAAAATGTGACTTAGACAATTAGGATTCCATTGGCCTTGACCTTGTGTAAAAACTTGATTCCTAGCTCAAGTTATGAGCTAAAATTCAAGATAGCTTTTCAAAATAGTCTAACCTATAATAAAGTTTAACTCTTAAGTTTATAACCTTGTAACAGATTAAAAACAGTGAATTTTTCCCTTAAGTCCTTCACAAAAGCTACTGGGATGGATCTTCACTATCCTATGGGCTTAAGTTTGCACCAAAATGATACGTAGAGCTCCACTTATGATGAAAATATTCAAACTAGTTTTGGGTTTTAACATTGCACTCTATTTCAGCTTCCAAGCTTTAATTGACCCCAAAAATGTCTGAACTCGGCTTTAAGCTTTGCGTGACATTTTTAAATCTTTCTCTTATATTTCCAATGATATAAGAATCACCCAAAACTGAGGTCCAAAACTCAAGACATGCCTAAAAACCTAAAAGAGTATAAATTTACCAAAAATCTCAATTAAGCATAAAAACTAAGCAAACCACAACCAATTTCAAATATCCAATTAAGCTCATAAACATGAAAAAAGACTAAGTATATAGGGATATAAAATATTTATAAATTATAGTTATCAAATTCTCCTACACTTAGCTCTTGCACGTCATTGAGCAAGATCCTATAAGAAAACTAAACTAGACTCAAAATAAAGACTTAAACTCAAAATTTTTCAATAATAATGACAATACAAAACCAAAAGAAAGGAAATAACCAAAATTTCAGGGGACATAGCATCTCATGAAGCACATTCTAGACAACTCAAAGCTTAAAATAACTAGCATAGTAATTTCATTTAAAAGGCTAGTAGATCAACTTGGTAAACCTCACAAGGCAAGTTCTCCATGCAACTCTCTTTGTGTTTAAAATGAAAAAGTGTTTCACTCAATTTCAATCCATAAAAATACATTACCATATGCTTCCTTATCATTAAATCTCCACTACTCAAATCACATGCATGGCACAAATCAAAAGGACTACGCAAAGTTGCAATGTGGCCAAGGGAAAAGGGGAGGAAAAGAATGCTATGGATATGAAAGTGCAAAATCAAAGAAATTAATGGAGCATTATGGCATATAGCCAAACAAGCAAAGGAGCAATTTAACACTGAAATTTACATCACAATTTTTCACAATTATCACTTCTCTTTTTCTTTCTTCTTTTCTTCACTTTTTTACTCTATTATTTTGAGCTCCTTCTTTTTCTTTCAAATTCAATTTGTTTTTCTTTTCTTAACTTGCATTGAGCTCTTTTTCATTTTTTTTCCTTTTCTTCTTTTCTTTTCTTGCCTTCAAACTCACAATTGCCTTTTCACCAAACAATTAGCACATCCCTACACTTGTTCAAGAACCCATCCCACTAATAAATTAAATGCTTTACCAATCCCTAAGGTTAGGGAAAAGGTAAAGACATTCAATGCTTGATTTTCTAATGGGCTACATAATAAGAAAAAGGACAATTAGGCTCAAAGGAGCTCAATAATGGTACATTGGAAGGTAGGCTAAGAAGGGCAAAAGTGGCCCAATCAAAGAGTGCCTTAATCTTATTCATACATGCATGTGCCAATGTAATATCAAAAAGAATCAAAGCAAGTTCTAGAATAGAAATTTCATCAAAGAAAATCACACGCAAGAAAGAAGAGGAACCTAATAAAAACGATCAACAATAGCTCAAAATCTCACAAGCTATATGTCTACCAAAAATCAATCTACAAATGTTTCAAACTCCATTACAATGCTAATCAAATTCAAGAATCAAGAGGTAAGATAATTATCTAATCATGCTATGTAACCATCAAAACTAATTGCAACGTACTCAAGGCTTAAACAAACTCATCATCATTAAAAAAACCTAAAAGAACAAAAACAATTTTTTTTTACAATTAAAGCAAAACAAGGCAAAATACACAACAAAACAATCCTAAAATCTCTCCCCCATAATTTAATTTTACATCGTCCTCAATGTAAGCATAAAATCATTAATAAATCATGGACATATAACATAAAAGAGGTAGGCAAAAAGAGCAAACACCTAGGTTGCCTCCCAGGAAGCATGCTTATTTCATGTCATTGGCTTGACGGTCTATTAGTTCTTCAGTTAGGATCAAATATGAATATTGGCAGCAACCATTTGATGGGAGAAGATGATATGTATAGCTCCTTGAAATCGAGGTTGCTTGGCACTAGAACTCCATTTTCAGAATTTAACTCCATTAATTCATTAATTCTCTTTAAGCCTTTATCCGTTGTCACATCAAGTGCATCAAGTTCAGTTTTGCTATCCAACTGAAATACATTCTGCATTGAGAAATGAATAAGATCAATAGACAAAATGAAATAATCATTAGTAGGGTATTTCATAGCCTGAAATAGGTTAAAAATTAATGTCACTCCATCCCATTCATTGCTAAGTGTGCCATCATGAATATCAATTGTTGTCTTGGTTGATTTAAGGAAAGGCCTTGCTAGAATGTAGACTTTTAGGTCCTTGCAAGTGTGTAAAAATTTTCTTTGAACAATAGTAGACATGTCTTGCTCCATATTTATCTTCTTTTGTTCTTTTTTCTTAGAATTAACTAATGTATTAGGAAAGAGAGAAGGAGTAGCATTAGCAACTTTAAATTGAAGGTTGCCCTCTTTTTCTAAATCTTTTCTTTTCTTTTTACTATTGCTCTTGGCTTAAGTTAGCTAAACCCTGTGTTTCTTGATTTTTGGTCTCAATTTCTTCTCCACCTTGTGTTTCTTGTTGGAATGGTGAGTTGATAGCTCTTAATTCTTGTTAGAAATGCAAGTCATTCTGGACCATAGTTTTTATTAGATATTCAAGATATTTAAGAGAAAAAGTTGGGTCTTGATAATCTTGTTGACTGGCTTCGAATGGGGATCGGTAGTAGGCTTAACCAGCTTGGTAATCAAAGTTCAAATTTGATTGATGATAGCAACCATGGTTGTATTGTCATAATATAGATCATAGTGATAATACCATTCAAAATTGTATGAGTGGGGATATGGATCATATTGCCTATATGGATAATATAGATCACGTTGTTCTAAGAATCCTCCCCCTATATAAGCCTATTGAAGTGGTTTATGTTGCAATGTTTAACACCTATTTATTGCTACCATTTGTTTCAATTGAAGAACCATAGAAATTAACTTAGATATTTGCTATGCAAGTCTATAATTCTTAGCCATGATTTCTAATTTAAAATGTCAATTAGTATGAAACAAGAAAAATAACAAAAGACATGCACAAAAATCCTGAAATGGTCTAGATTAATGTATGCTCCTCCTTCTCAAAATCTGCAAGATTCTTTCAATTTCTAGATCATATAAAAGCTCAAAATAATGAAAGGATCGAGACATACACCAATAGGCATGTTACAAAAACATAAATAAAAATAATAGAATTAAAAAATAACAAAATATTATAGAAAATACAAAAAATTGAAAATATACTAAACGATGGAAGTTGGCAAAAAATATGATAGGGCTTATGCTAAAGCATAGATTTTACTCAAAAGGTTGAAAACAAATGCCTTGCCAAATTTTAGCTTAAAATTTCAAAGTCAATTTTTTTATGTTGTTCACCCTACTAGCACCTAGAAGTAGAAAAATATACATAGAGGTGGAAGTGTAACAATTGCAAAAAATGACTAAAATTAAAGCCTAATACTATATATCACTGAAAACACAAAGAAAACAATCAGCTAGTCCTTAGCAACGATGCCAAAATTTGATGGTTGTCAAAATCGACCAAAAATAATATTGAACTACCTAAACTAGTAGTTAGGGTGAGTCCAGGTTATGTCCACAAAGACCAATGATTCACTTCTATGTGTTTATAGTAAGAAAATGAGCGGTGAATACCATCTAATTAGTCTAGGAATTAAATCAAGTAGCTTTAATACATGACAAAATAGAAATAAGGAAAAGGAAAATTGATGGATAAAAGTTCAATCCAAGAGACTTCTACAACCAATTCAGTGACTGATCTATGACACATTTGTTTCATTTCTATTTTGATCACTTAGCTAGGATATTAATTAATTTTAGTACCTAATTAATCTTTGTTAATTTCCTTCTAATTTTGCTAGCCTAGCCTAGCACCCTGTTAGCATTTATTACTAAATTAGTCAAAGCCCAGCATGGTAACCGATTTATTAATAGTATTAAGTTCTAAAAACAACAAGCCTAATTAATTAAATTATTCTAATAGCAACCTAACTAATTACCCTTAATTCTCTAGAAAAATTGATTTACCCCAATGGTAAATCAACACCCTATTGCTACCTCACAACCAAATAGCCCAAATAACGGAATTGCCTATAGAAATTTAGCTAACATTAAATCACATTAAATAATTAATTAATGGGCCCCATTAACTAGCCATCCAAGGAAATTATATCCAATAAGATCATAGAATCAAAAGAAATAAATTAGGAATAAATTGAAATTAGGAACAAGTCTTACAATTAACTAAAGAATTAGTGTAAAAATTTCCTTAGGTTGAGATGAGAGTTTAGATATACATTAATATAAAAATAAAAAAAGAGAAGTAAAAAGAAAAGAGAAAACCTAATTAGGGCTAGAGTCTTTCTCTAGCAAAGCTCCTCTCCTCCTAAAGTTAGAGACAATACAGAAAATGATCTAAGTTATTACAAATGAGGATTAGGTATTTATTTATATGCTTATTGAATTGCCTCTTGGTTAGGCTATTTGTGGATCCCTTCATATGAAATTTGGATTAGTCAATTAGGAGGCCAGTGGCCTTGATCTTTCATAAAAAATTCATTCCTAGGTCAAGTTATGGGCTAAAAATAGAAACAACTTTTCATAGCAGTCCAACCTATGAAAAAGGTTAGCATTTAAGTTCACAACCATATAAATAATTCAAAATGGTATAGTTTGCCCTCAAGTCCTTAATGCCAAAGGGCAAAAGAGGTAAACCATCTCAAGGCTGTCTTCTTAAGGTGGTGAAGAAAGCTTGGCACATTCTGGCGTTTTGAGTGCCACATAGCAACATTACTTTCTTAAAGAACTTAAGATGGTCTTAGGAATTAATGGTTCCATCATACTGCTTAATATGAGAAGGGGCTTTGATGTTAGGTGGTAGAAGGATTGCCATGATATGTAGAGTGAAATGGTGGCTTTCTTGGGTTAGTGATAGTGGTCTATATCGAGGTTGCTGGCATTAACTCCAATATGGTAGATATTATTGTTTATGGTAATGGAATTGCTAGCAACTAGCTTCACCATGAGCTCCTCTTGGGTTTAATGAGTCATACTCATTTTCATGTTGGTACTATTTCTATTGCCATTGTTCATTTTAGACTCTACTCTTTGTCATTTGCTTATTGTCTTAGGCACATCACTTCCTATGATAACTGCCAAATCTCAACCATGAGAGCTTACTATTAAAGGTTAGCATTTAGGTTACCACCAAGCCCTTGTTTTTCATCATGGGCTAGATGTTACAGGTTTGAATGGTTGTGATGGCCATGCTGCAGTGTTAGTGGTGGGCTAGTTTGGTTAGTCTTATCATAATGGGAAGGGGTATAATGGTTGCCATCATTCTAGGTAGAGCCTATAACTGAATGGCTTAATTTTAGGTGGTAAGGATGGCTTGTGGGGTAAGAGAAAAGGTTAGGGATTTTTTAGGTTTAGACTCTCCTAACTGAGGTGGGAATAGAGCCATAGATGGCGTTAATGATTACCTACAAAGGGTAGTGCTAATGACCTGTACAAGGAAAAAACACCAAAGATGGTGACCTAGTTGCTAAAAGACACTTCCATGCCTAAGTTAGTAGGGTGTAGGCAAAAAGCTTATAATATATGTCTTCAGGTTTTGGCAGTATAACTAGTGGCCTTATATAGCCATTCAATCAAAGGTCAAATAGTTCAAGGGATTGGATAAAACTGTATGGCTAGTAGCTATATGAAATGGTGATATAGCTGAGGTACAATACTATTATGGGTTTGAAAATGGTAGTGGCCCAAGAGTGAAGGGTAGTACTATACTAACATCAGGGTATTTGATTTTTTAGTATAGAGGGAATATGAAGATTATGGACTTGAAGCATTTGTATCTGAGTATGTTGATGATTCTATATCTGGGTGGTTATTATGTTCCCTGGGTTATAGAGGATTGGGTTTAGGTTTTGTTCAAATTATATTGGGTTTTGGTGTGGTTGACAGAGTTGATATTATAAGGGTAGGTTGTACAATAGAGCAAGATGAGGTTGAAAGAATAAAGTGACCAAAGACTTAGCCCAGTGTAGGGTCGATCCCAATGAGAATAAGGTTTAGCGGTCAAAGAAATGGTGAATAGAGGATCGATTGAGCTTGTGCATGGTAGAAAGCTTCCAACTCCACTTGCAATTGATGAATCTACTTAGCCAAAGTATCATGTTCAAGATCCACAACTACTCTTTGAGCTTCTTCTGCCATTTGATCCTAACAAGGCTCTTCTCATGCCCTTTCACAGCATTTCTTCAATGAAGATGGAACGTGAGTAGAATAAGAATGAGATCTATGATACATTGGTGGCTAAGAAAGCCATAGACAACACCAAATAGAACTCCTCAACTAGAATTAGTAGATGGTGAGGGCTACACATGGCTATTGGATGGCCGCATAGGGAACAAAGTTAGTGAGGCATGATAGAGTGGTGTAACAAGCACACTCTGATGCTCAAGTTAGTTCCAAAAGTAGAGTATTAATAAGTAGTATAAGAGTATATGAGTGAGAGAGCTACCTAATGGCCTTATATAATCATCAGTTACACCTTTAGTCATGTTTTTAGATGAATAATGGGCAGCCACATGTCTATGGCATACTCCTAGCATGAGCAAGATTCTCGACTTGTGTGCTTGAAGATGATGTCATGCCATTCATGCATGACTTCATGTGTGCAAGCTCAAGTATACATTGTGTATTTGAGTCGTTCTGTTGATCTTGGGCTTGGTTGCCAAGCTTCGGCGTAGTTGGTCAACCATGGTCTTGTGGACTGATACCTTAAGGTAACCTATTGCTATCTTGGACTCACTCTACTATCTTTGGGCTAGTTGACCAAATATAATGCAATGGATGCTCATTTTGGATTATATTACTTGTCTCCTCATCCGCCATATGCTATTTTTTGACATTGGGAGACTTCTCGCTTTTTGATGTTGGCTAATAAATGACTAGTTGCATGCACTAATCATAGCATTTGCATTTTCAAGGTAAATCTCAAACCACTAATATCACCTTGTGACATTAGATCACCATCTAGATTGCCCATTTCTTTGCACAATAGCCGTTGAATCACCCCTATGGTTTTTTTTTAAACAAAGCGGTGGCTTTTTGAGAAACACTTTTCTCTCTAACTTTCATAGAAAATAACTTGCATTTATTGCTCTTCCTTCTCTGAGTTCACTCCAGCAATTTTTTGATGTTTCTAAGGGTTTCCTTCTTTAGGTATGGCTTCTCTTACATATTTCTCCCTCTGTGAAAAGGTTTTGCTTTATACGATTGCATGTTCTTATGTTTTCTTTGCCTTTGCTTTATGATTTTAGTTGTATAAAATTCTTGGTTCAGAGTGTGTGGTTGATTTTCTTTTGGTTATGGGATGCTATTGTTGTTTGGTCCTCTTTATTTGCCATGATTTTGTTAATTTTCACCTTAATTTTTCTTAGCAATTCTTGATTTTCTTGATTGTTGTTTGATTCTTATTTTTCACCCCTTTCCTTTTTTTTTCTTTCTCTCTTTTTCCTTGGCCATTTGACTTTTCTACTTTTGGCCTTTTGCTTTCACCTTTCCCCCTTGTCACTTGACCTAACCTTTTGTTTTGCTTTCATTTGCTTTTGAAGGTAGAGTCTTAACTTTTCAACTTTTTGTTTCATGTCTGGAAGGTTGAGTGACCCTATTGCTTTGTCCTCTAATTCTAGCTCATCATCCTTGGAACTCAGAAAGTACTCTTTTGAGAATATTGCCTTCTCCTTCACTCGCACATTACCAAACCATTATAGTCGAGCACTCATGAGACACTAATAAAGCTGAGCAGGCACACCTAATTGATACAACTATGGAAAACTTAAAATGGATTCATCCAAATGTAAAGATAATCTTTGTCTCTCCTAAATGGCGAGACCTGGAAGTTATAAAAAATTTGGGGGAAACCCACATCACTGAAGAATCTTCTAAAGGAATCTCTTCATGCCTGCAGAGGCATATAAGCATTCATGCAGCTACAACATGACTTCTTTCATTATGTTTTATGGAGATGACATTGACTATCACCATATTTCTCTACCCTCACTATCTTTCAAAATGACATTCTTCATGCCTTTAATCTCTATCCATCCCAGTTGACTTAGAATGCCTGGGTGATTTTACTTTGCTTTAGGGTGTTAAGTGTTTGACTATGTCACGACCCTAGTGTGAACCTTTTTTCCTTCATTTTTACTAATTCGCAATAGAAACCTGGGGGTTGGGTTCATTTTACTAACAATCAAATCATTTCATTCTTGAAAACATGCTAACCAGTGTTTAAACTTGGAAGAATTCTCTCTTTAAGGTTTGCACAGTGAAAGGATTTCACTTCTTCCTCCACAATGGCAACTCTCTACCCTATAAAAATGGACCATTCCTGCTAAGCAACTAAAGAACCATCCTTCAAGGAGTTTTTTGATGTCTTTTAAAGCTAGTGTTGTTCGGTGCCAAATCTATTCTTTGCACATACTTTGTTTGAATTGTGTCTTAACTTTATTATTGCTTGCGTGTGAACTTTATGTTTTCTTTTTCTTTTTCAGACTCTTGGCTTAATGGCAAGGTTATTGAAATCCATTGACCAAAAATGGACCCTTAGCACTTCAAAGAGATTCGCATTTATGTCTTATTTCAGTAGGCCAATCATTCCTCCTATCGCTCAAGTAACTAACACCCTAAAGCATAGCTTAGAAGTTACTAGCGACCACACAGCTCTGGGATGCTCTAAGACTTATCCCATTCACACCATGACCTTGCCCTCCTATAAGTGCTTGTGCGAGTCATGTCGAATGACTGTTCAAAGGGTAAGGAGGCTAGCTTCACCTTTGGTGTATCTACCCCCTAATCAAAAAAAGATCAAGATAAGGCTTTGGTCTAAGATTTAGCCAGTCAACATACTGAAGGGGACCAAAATTGATTTTGCTAATGATGGTCCCAATAAAAATAATTTGAAATTACGGAAATATAATGGATCTTGCCTTTATCTCATTGGAGATTTGTATACACCAGTATTGAAAATCGAATTGTGTTGATTGGATATGTAAAGATGTAACCGCCAACAATTATACAAATGATAAAGATAGAGATTTGATAGCAAAAACGGTTAAAGTGCAGATGAAGAAAAAGAATTGAACACAGATCTTTTTAAAGTGGTTCAACTTGAATTGAAACTATAATTCAAGTCTACTCCACTTGATCTTTTTCAACCGAAAGACTTCTAAATTAGAAACAAAAACTATTAAGATTGATAGGCTCCTAAAATGCCAGTCTTTACATCAAAACACAAGAGATCATCAGATTTCTTGCTAACCTAGAAGATTTACAACAGATTCTTCTAAAACTATATAGATTTCTAAACCCTAGAAATCTCAAATAAACAAAATAGAATAAAGAAAAGGATTGGAAATACAATACCAATGTTTGAGATAAAAATCTCAAATCAACTATGATAAACTGAAATAGATTTGATCCAGAAGCCTTATGAAAAATTGATAATTATAAGAGCAGATAAAGCTTTTCCTCAAATAGCAGTTTTTGCACTTGATTGATATGAAAAATTATGTGAAAAGCGTATATATATATAAGGTAGTTAGGCCAAAATAACTGCCATAATCGTCTGTAATAGAAAAATGGTTTTTCAATTTCTACATCGATGTAACATCAATTATGATCTGTTATTCACTAATGCATTAGTGTGAAATCAATGTATAATGTGTTATTCAAAGAGTGTACATCGATTACAACATCGAAACGACCATGTTTCCAAACCTTCAGTAAGAAATTTTCTTCGATACATCGAAGTGACTTCAATTTGACTATGAAGATTTTTCATAGTTCTTTAGTACATCGATGTCCCATTGAAGTATGATGTAAAATTTTCTTTTAAAATGATTTTTCTCACTTCATTGCTTAAAAATAACTGGATCAAACATTGTTTAAGTTTATTTACATAAGATCCTATTAAAATCAAAATAAATCCTAAACATTAATCTTGAATCTCTTTAGTTTTCTTAAATCAAATACCTTTGAGCTTTCTTCGAACCTGACAAATAGATTCAAAAACACTAAAACATATTGTTAGATAATAATTTTTTTTTCAACATTAAAACCAATGTGTAGCTTAGAGTATTCTAGTCTAACAATCTCCAAGGCTAACAATCTCCCCCTTTTTGATGTTGAAAAACAATTTTAGATGAGATTCAAAGTGAAAAAGATTTGAGGGAAAATAGATCATCTAAAAGAAAGTTGTATGCTTTTTCTCCCCCTTTTGAAACATCAAAAGATAATAAAGCAACAAACTTAAAAAAAATATTAATGCTCCCCCTCAATTTATGATATCCCTGCAAAACAAACTGAAAAAGCTTTGATGCTTAAGTTAGATTTTCGTAACAGAATAACAAATAAATCAAATCAAACAAGAATCATATAGTAAGAAAACATTAGATTTATTCAATCTCTTTAGGATTTAACATTCCTATTTCTCTCCTAGTAAATGTAAACCTTTTCTCATCCAGGGGTTTAGTAAAAATATCTACCAACTGAAAATTAGTTTGAACAAAGTCTATTGAAATATCTCCTGTTTGAACACAATCTTTCAAAAAGTGATGTCTAATTTGAATATGCTTTGTTCTAAAATGCATTACTGGATTTTTAGTTATGTTTATAGCATTGGTATTGTCACATAGTATTGAAATTTTATGAAACTTCAATCCATAATCTGAAAGT
>JANHAO010006516.1:0-21247 GCA_026873985.1 Saraca asoca
GTGAGTTAGTAAAAAATGGTGAAATTGAACTAGAATTTTGTAAATCTGAAGATCAAGTTGCAGATATTCTGACAAAACCACTGAAAGCGGATGCGTTCAAGAAACTGAAGATGATGCTTGGTGTTATTTCAAAATCAAATTTAAAGGATGCTGTTGAAAATAATCTAAATTAGATTTTAAAAATAAAAAAGAATAAATAAGGTTGATGTATTGAGATAGAACTATAAGTCTTTTTTATGAAGATAATGTTGATTTATTAGGATAAAGTTAAAGAGTTTTTTCCTTATCTTACTAAGATAGTTTGGCTATAAATATAATTTATGTCAAGTCTTGTAATGCATTCAGAGAGAAAGAAAGAGAAATAAGCTAGCAAGTTTGGAAGTTTAGATAGAGAGTTTTTTTATGTATTAAGTTAAAGTCGTGATTAACAAATTTCATTTTTCTCATATTCTTTTATAAAATTCTTCTTTTTATTCTTTTGGTATCAACATCCTGATAAAACGGAGTCAAATTTTGTTTTCTTTGCCAATCAACTTTCTGGTGGCATTAAAACGACTGGAAACAACTTAATAATAATGTATTGTGAGTTAGTTCCTATTCAAAAAATAATAATAATTTTGTATTAATTTGTATTTTTGTAATTTTATAAAAATATTTTTTTTACTGAAACAGTAATTTTGATATAGAACTGGAAAAAAATGAAAATTTTTTATATAATATTCATTAAAAATTATAATTTTTTGAATATTTGTTAATAATAATATATAAAATTTATACAAAATTATGAATTTAAAAATTACAAAATTTTACACATAAAATCATAACTTTTACGTTAAAGTTTTAAAAAAACTATGTACAAAATCGTCAAATACACGTCAAAGCATTACCAACAGTAATAACAATAATGTTTTATATGTACTTCTTTTAACAAGTTTTTTATGCTTTTTAATAAATTTATAATTTTTGTAAGTTTTCATTTCTTTTATGAATTTTTATAACTTTATATTGACTTTTTAGTATAAATTATTTTTTTGAAGTAAGAAATTATCAAACAAATTACGAATGAATGCAAATAAAACAAATCCCATGTAATCAAGGATAACAAAAATATTCAGATGCAATATATTTTTATCCAAACTAGTGGATCCTAGATATTTTTTTTTAATATTACATTAGACTTGTTTAAATAATATATTTTATAACAGATTAATTATTATCAATAAAAATATTTATATTTTTCTTTTTTAATTAGAAAGTTTATAATTATATTTTTTTAAATTTAAAATTAGTCTTTAACAAGTCTTCGAATCAAGTTTTGTCCAATTATACATTTAGAATGATCAAATTTTATTAAATCTGAATTGAGTCTATTTGGATTCAACTTATTACCATCTCTACATACAACAATATTTGTAATAATATAAATAATTTAATGAGAAATAAAAACTCTTAACTAATTTAAAATAAATAAATTAAATAAAAAATATAAATTTTAATATAAAACAAATAATTTAACGAATTTTTTGAAGAATTACCTCGATAGTATAACCAGCGCAGCGGCCAGTTTTGTATGAGGTACTTCCGGAAGAAAGAGAGCCAAGATGATGACTAAGTTTGAACTTTGCTCACAAACGACAAAAATCACCATCCGCAGGAAAGCAAATTTAATTCTTAGGTTATTTGCATTGTGCAACATAAGACATATTGTATCAAATATGACACACTGAATTGATTTAATTCACATTATCGAAATATTGATAAACAATAATAAATACCCATTTAATTCACCTTACAATCCACGGAACAGTTTTGAAATGCACACTATATTTTTATTATTGTGTAATTAAGTATTTTAATAAATAATTTCTCTTTTTTTCAATGTCAATGATCTTCTGAAAATGACCAGCCTTTTATTTCAGCGTTTAGTATCTGATACCGTGAAACTATATGTTGCGAGTCAAACCTTCTAATTCTTATTATCTTCATCAATGGCTGAAATTGAAGACATTGACGGGTAAAACAAGTATATGATTCCGTCTAAATTGGACAAAGGGAATACGGTAGCTTGATGGCCCTCCCCAAGGTGATAGTGTGTGATGTGATGAACAAAAAATTTAAATTATTAATAATAAAGATAACTAATTATTATAATAAATTATTTTTATTAAGGTCATTTAAATGATTTAATTTGTAATTTTTGTATTATATAAATTATTCATATTTTTATGTATATAAAATATTATATAAATATGTATAATTCCTAATATTAATGTAATTATTACATATATAGTTGAATTATAACAAAAAAAAGAAGTTAAATATATGCTAACAGTGAGAATTAAATTGAATAGTCATAAAATTATTTGCAATTTTTTAATAAGTAATATGAGGAAAGATAAATATTAAAATATGGATTCATAATAAAAAATCAATTCAAATAAATTAAAAAAAATGTAATTCATTAAAGAATAGGAAAGGTAAAAGGACAGGAAAAATTTTCCTACAGTTTGACATCTATCAAGGAAAAAAAATGTTTTAATATTAAAATATTGATAATGATTGATTTATAAATATGCAAGTAATTTGTTATTTTTAAATGATCATATTGATCTTATCAAAATTTTAAATTAAATTATTATTTTCTTAATTATATAAAATATTAGAAATTGTGTAAAATTAGAGGAAGTACTAAACTAATTTAACCTTTTAAACTTCATTACTTTGAATTTCTTGTGTTTTTTAATCTATTTCTGTAATGTTAAAATAAAAGGAATATTTATTTACTAAAACAGCAGTGTCTTAGTAACGGTGAATTCGTGGGGCAAGGGACAACAAGCCCCGTCACATGACGTATGCGCTCACGAGAATTATGGTGATTCTGATATTTTGCAACAGTTTTGTTTGTTTGTTTATTTATTTTTCAGGAAAAAAATAATGACACTGAAGTGAAGGATGTTTATTTCTTAGTCCTCCCTCATATTTGAATCCAAGAAAGAAAGAAAGAAAGATTGAAAGTGTTTGCCAATATACAGAATTGGTTTAAAATCAAATAAACGTAGAATGTTTTTGTAAACTTTAGTAAATTTGATTTAATTTTATATCATAACTAGTTTGTTTAACTAATTTTTAAGTTTTACTCAAATTTTGTTCCATAAATTGTAGGAAATATAATATTGAATTTTAAGCAAACTAGAAAATTAAAGAAAAATATTGATGAGATAAAAACTGACTAAGTGAAAATTAACTTTAAATAAGAATTTTTTTTTCAGCTAGTTTTCTATAAAAATCAGACCAAACAGAAACTAAATTTTTTATTTTTAAAATCAAATAAACACAAAAATTTAAAAACTCAATTTTCCATTTGAGATATCATCTCTTAGTTTGTTTGCCTTTTTTTTTATTAACATTTTCACTTACATTTGTAATAGTTATATAATTTAAAACATTTGCGTTTTGAAATAGTTAAGGAAAAATCATATAATTTAAAAATCAAGTGGTCCACATAGAGTGCCTTGCTGAAATTGGGCTCTTCCATTTCTGGGTCCGAAATTTGACTCCCAATCACTATCATACTGTGAGGACCATTTACAACTTACTCGCAAATAACAACCACTGCATGTGATTACAGACATAAAGTAAACATTAGATATCTACCCACCCTATGCTGTGCACTTGACATTATCAAACAATAAACCAGTTCTTCATCATTGAAAGCATATGCATCCTTCTCTTTTTAGTTTGGCCATTTCAAGAAAGATATAAATATAAATTAGCTTATAAATCCCGTACAGAATTCTGGATTTTACGAAACAACTAAGACAAATTGTTTCGTATGTACTTTAGATTAGATGTATGATCTAATTAAATGTATATGAGAAGTGAGAATTGATCATTTTTTCTTCAATTATTCATTATGAACATCTAATGGAGTTACTTATATCAAATTTTAGGCTGCATTGATTTCAAAGAGTGAATCATTTCTCTTCTCGGAACAAATGATCTTCTACTATAATGCCAAGCAAAACAAGGTTAGATATACAAATATTACTTTTTGAGTTCCACATAGAAAATTCACGTTGATTTTTTTTTTTTTTTTTCCTTTCAAGATCCAGCCCTCAAAAAACTTTTCCAGGGAAAGGGTGCATTTACAAAATACAAGGCAAAATTTTCCAGTACACAACTTTGGGAGATCAACTGCTATTTGAGTGAGAGACAAGAAACTTTGATTTCTCAATTTAATGCATTTGTAGTTTCTTAATAGCAATTTATAATGGGAAGTTACAAGTGCTGATGGAAAGTATGTTGAACAAGTTGGATCCATTTATACAATGGAAAGAACCATGGACAAACAACACAAATGAAGAACTGGAAATTGTTTCAAAGAAGAAAAAAAAAGAGGAGGATGAGGTCAAAAGAAATCAATATCTAAATAGTTACCAGAAGACTTCACACCAGGCGCCTTTTCGGTTGCCAGTGCTTTCATGGCTTGTCTAGGCACCTCTGGTGGACTTGCACACCGGATCAGCGCCCAGTTAATATTCTGAAAGAATGGATGCTGTTTGATTTCTGTAGCACCACGTCTATAGGCAAGACGATGCTGTGGCTCTTTCACAAGCAAACCCCTAATCAAGTCCCTGGCAGCAAAGCTGACAGTTGGGGATTCTGGAAATCTTAAGGGCTGGCCGACCACATTAAACAGCGTTGCCCGGTTTGCTGAACCCTTGAATGGTGTTCTACCAAACAAAAGCTCATATAAGAATATGCCGAATGTCCACCAATCTACAGCACTGCCATGCCCTTCACCTTTAATAATTTCTGGCGCCAAATACTCATGTGTACCAACAAAAGACATTGATCTGGCATTTGTGGGTTCTGCAATAAGTTCAGGGAGAGGGGTTACCTGATGATGCATTTCACTCTTTGGTTTTAACCTTTTTTCTTTCTTGGATTTGCCTGACAAAAAACGTGGCGTAAAACATGAGGGTTGGATGCAATCTGGCTGCATTACACAAGTTGGCTCAATACAAGGAGGCTGCATGCAGTATCCGGAGCTTTTTGTCTCTATGCTTAAGTTCGCGGACTTTACAAGAGTTGGACTGACCGCACACCTTAGAGAGAGGTCGAAATCTGAAAGCATTATATGACCATCTTCTCTTACCAACACATTCTCAGGTTTAAGGTCTCTGTAGATGATCCCAAGCATGTGCAAGTACTCCAAAGCAAGGAGAACTTCTGCCACATAAAACCTGCATGAAAAAGTACACATTAAAGAAGTGACACAGCACTATACCTAGTGGTGCCGGTACCACCCATCATCCTTTAGTTGTAGGTATATTCAATTAAATAAACTTCATCTTCATCATTGTGTATGTCACCTTAAGAGGTTAGTAAGATCTAGTGCGCCAGTAGTCTTAATCTATTTGTCATTTTTTGTTGTGTAAGATAGATACCACTTAGAAGTAGCAGTCAAGTAATTTTTATAAAAATATTGGGCAAGCAACTTAAAAGCTATTAGAGGGGCAGAGGAAAGAATATCGGATTTCTCTTTTGATGTTGATCAAGTTCAGAAGTTATTGATGTAAACAATAGATACTAGCTACTCATGCAATCCTCCTAGACAAGAGTGAAAACTGATAATTTAACACCAAAAAGCTTGTAAAAGCCACGGTAGCAGATCTATAGGTAATAGGAGGACCTAGTCATAGCATTCACAAGTTTTAGAGTGAAACAAGAAAGTGACTCCTTGTAAGATGATTTCAGGATTCTGAATATTTACAATAAGTGGTGGACAAAGGGGTATTGGAGAACTAAAGTGAAACTGAATGCAGGGAAAAAAAAAAAAAAAGGGAATCAACAAACATGCTCGCCAGGAATACTTTTTATCCAAATCAGTAGACATCCTTAAAATGAATTTGAAAACCATAAGAGTCTTCGCACAATATGAAAGAGTGGAAGAGGGAAATCTATCTTGGCTACTTGCAAAAATAGGAACGGTCTTTTGCTAAATAAAGTTGATTTTTATGCAGAGATATTAACGTCATAAATAAATGGCCATTCAGATTAGCAGCAACAACAAAAAGTTTCACATGGCCCTCAAGACTCAATAGTCAAAACACAGTTAATAGGAAGGATGGCCTTTCCTACTAGTGGCAAAATCTTAAATTTAGCCTCGAAATCTGGCTTTTCATTCATATCCAGGAAAAGACCTGATGGCATAAAACTACTCTGGCATACTCATCCATATTAAAATTCCAGTATCATGGAACAGTCCAGATCATAAATCAAAGGAATATAACATTATTATCTAATATCAGAATCACCAATTCTTGCATATGTATGTCTGCATATCAGATACATGGACATAATTACTGGCCACAGGCATTAAGCATTAGCAAATGAAGAATTCCTGACCTGGCAGCAAGCTCTGAAAAATGTTTCCCAGGTTGTCTTTGCCTCAGTGCATGCAGGTCGCCACCAGGGCAGAACTCCATTACCAAGCATGAGAATGTCTCTGTCTCAAAATGTGTATATAATGTGGGTAAAAATGGATGATCCAGAGACTGCAATATCTCTCTTTCTGTCTGTGCCCTCAAAAGCTTCTTGCGACTCGCCAGCTCTGTTTTATTCATAACTTTCATTGCAAAACAAGTTCTTGTGCCAGTCAACTCTGCTAGATAAACACTGCCTATGTCTCCACATCCCAATTTCTTCAATAACCTGAAATGTCTCATTTCCAACATCCCATCACGAGCACGGATGGCTTGAATGGCTTCCCATCTTATATCATTTGATTTGTGGGGTTTATACAAGGCACTGCTCAAACTACTAATGCTGCTCTCATCACTAACATCACTTCCAGTACTCCCTCTACAGATACTGGTCTTCCTGCTCTCGTTGAAATCACAAGAATTAATAGCTTCAACACCCTCATTTGACTTATCAACACTAACAAGTTCACTGACTTCAGTATTCGTAAAACTTTGTTTGGCTTCTGAATATACAATGGCAGAATAGAAACTGTTTTGCGGACTTGCACAAAAAGTAACCTCTGAAGGACAATAACTCTTTGTGTGATCAACCCCTTTAGCATTGCCTAAGCCTTCCAATATGCCATTTGAATGACAGTTCTTGGAATCATCAAAGGGTTGCTTGGTCGAGAGTTTTGTTTCCATAGTAGATACAGTCTTCCCCAAACAACTTTCTCCTGTTTTATTGATAGCATCACAACCAAGGCTCACATAGCCAGATTTTCCACTTAGATTGTGATGGTGCTTTCCAATATTAGGTAATTCTTCATGCTGCGAAATGTTAGAGTGCTGATTGGAGAGCTTTTGATTAATTAGAGAGCCATTCTGATTATGGACGGTCTTCATGCCATAATTATGATGACCGGCCACATGAGATACGGAGGACGCTGCATGATTTCTTGGTGCTCTTAGGGGAGGACGGGAAGGCCGAGGACCAGATGTTGAAGGAGGATCAAGATCAACCCCAGAAACTGAATTCTGAACATCTTGTAAAGACTCAATTTCATTGACAGGTGACTCCATTTTAGAAAATCTGAACAGCTACTGTCACAGCAAAATCCGATTAAGCAGGGTGAATACCAGTACGTACTAATTTATAAAGATCTGAGATAAATCTAATAACTACAGAATCCGCTGTACTAAAAATGTCTAAATTATTAAAATTATCATTCAAAAAAAGAAAAACTGTTACGACAATTATTGTGGTTGAAATAAAAGCATTAATTGGGATGACCCAGAAAGAAAATTTTAAATTCAAAGGGCAAGAAATGAAAACAACATCACAGAATCTGCAAGATACCAGTTACAGATACCATCATTGGAAAGCCATCTAATTTAAAAAAAAAAAAAAAAAACCAAATTATTACGGATAAAATTAGACAGCAATGGTGACCCAATATAAAATGAAATGCATGTCAAAATATGAGAAAGTAAAATCCCCATCCAAACCCCCACCCCCCACCCAAAAAACAAAAAGGATTGAAAAAGACAATTATCTCAGCGATCACATTAAACTTCAAGAAAATCACAAGACTCCATCATCGCAAGGTTAAGTTTTTACAGGTTTCTGAAGAAATAAATCAATTTCAGATAGCTATGAGATTTAGAAGATAGAAAGGAACGAGCAAAGTACAAATCATAAACAAGCCCTTAAAACTCAGAACCCAAAGACGAAAGCTTTTCGTGTAGTTGATCCCAAATACATTTAACTATAATCACCAGGTTAACGTTTGATTCTCTAGAAACCATACTCAGCTTTCTTCCATTTCACTACCATTCCCAAAGAAGCAAACAAAAAAAAAATTGAAAATTGAAAAGCACCCGCAAAGAGCAGGCAAGAGCACCTGATCACAGAAGAGAAACAGCAATGCGGTGCAAGATGAAATCGTTCATGGCTTCTCTGAGCAGGTGGGTATGCCGAGAAAACCACAAAACACTGAGAAAGTTAAAAAAAACTTTGAAGTGTCTTTCTCTGCAACTTCTGAAGAGCTTTCAGATCCGATCGTCGAAAACAAAAAAAAAAAAAGAAAAAAGAAGAGAGAGAGCAAGCAACAACCGTAAGAATGACAATAATTAAAAAAAAAAATGGACCCAGAAAAGAGAAAGGCTTTTCGATTTTTCTTCCTTTCTGTTAGCTCTCGTCGTTTGTGAATTGGAAGTAGAGAAAACCGAAACCAACTTCAGAAGCAAAGCTCTAACAATAAAACGCCGTCCTCATCTTTGAATGTTCCCTCTAAATTCTAAAAGAAAAGCCACTTGGCCTTGTTTCTTGCTCTTGTTTTTGCAAAATGTTAAAAACTTCGAGAGTTCAGAGAACGGAGACATTGTTGTGTTGGGCACCTCACTTTCGTCCATGAGCCACTCCTTCTTGTATTGATATTTATTTATATATTTCCTCTTCTTTTAATATTTCTTTTTATTTTTTCTTTAGATATTTGGATGTCTGATATACTTCAATGTATTGTTAATTATTTTGTACAATTATTCTTCAAACATTTAAATATTTAAATGACAATAAATTATTTATTTAATGATATGACTTGATTTAAGTTTCTAATAACTTATTATATAAATTTTTAATTTTTAAAGATTTAAATTTGATGTCAATTTTGTTATAAATTTTATTTAAATTTAAGAAAAATTTTATTATCATATCCAATTATGTAAGCCATTTAAAATCATGTATATCGCATCAGTTTTAAATCAAATTTTATTTTTTATATTAATTATTTAAAATCATACTTAATCAATATCCGAATTTGTTTCATTTAATTAATTAAAATAAATTATTTATAATTATTTTAATTTAATTAATTAATTATTAAATAATTTGAACATATTTATAAAATATAAAATAAATTTTTACTTATCTTAAAATTATAATAAAATAGTTATATTTATTTTAATTATAAATAGAAAAATAATATTTTCATGATGTGACCAAAATAAACTCATTACATTCATTTTATTTTAATTAGTTAGTAACTAAATAATTTAGGTATATTTATAAAATAAAATATTAACTACATTTAATCATAATGTATTTATATTTATTTTATAGTAATAATAATTGAATATTAATATTATTTCATTTGCACATGAAAAAGAAAATACTTTTTGTGTTATTTTGAAATTTATTTTGTATTTAGAAATATCAAGTCAATTGAATTACGACGTTTATTAATAAGCAATAAAAAATTTTAAATATAATATTAGTATTAATATTGAGTTTTCTTATAATTAAAATTATAATTGATTTAATTGGACGAAAAATTAGGATCACAATTAATTTCATTAAGTTAAAAAATTATGATGATAATTAATTTAATTGTATTACATAATTAAGATGATCTAAATGAAATATATATCATTGGAAGTTTCTTAAAATATTGATTTTAATTTAGTGATGCTATAAATTATTAAATAAATGTATGAAGGCGTGGAAGTCTTGCCTTATCTATATTTTATTTACAATTAATTTTGAATAAAAAAGTGAACAAATTTTGCATATGATGATTTAAATTAAAATTTTTATTTCAAAATTAATTTTGATGATGAGTAAAAAAATTATTTTTATTTTATTTTGTTTCTCCTTAAAATTAATTTGGAGATAAAAATAATTTTGATTAAAATGATTTTGATTTATTTTTTAAACACCATTTTTGCTAATTTTATCTGTCCAAAAATTAATTTTGAAAAAAAAAGTTTTCAAACATCTCTAAATTGAATCTTGATAATGGAACTGTGTAATGTACTTCTTTCTAATATTTGTTTAAATTAGTGCCATATTTTTCATTTGAAAAAAATGGTGTTAAACAATGTGATAAGTGATTCTTAGCAAATTCTTATTTTTTTTTATATTATTCTTATGATCTCCGTTTTTTTTTTCTTGCCGTTGATGTTGTTTCATTCAAGAGTCAAAGGATAAATTTGATTTTGATTGAAATAGTTAAAATTAAGATTTCATTTTATTTGAATGAATTTTTTTATATGATGTTTAGATTTAAATAAAAGAAGATCTTTTTTTATTTTATTAATAATTCATATTTTAATTATATTTATGTAAGTAAAATCTTTCAAATTTATCAAAAATTTTACTAAAATTCATAAGTTTTTGGTTCATACAATAAAGTAAGCTTTTGCTGGAAAAACTTTCTAAAACGTAAAAGTTTTTATATGAGTTTTCTAAAAAATATTGAAAATTGTTTACTAGGCACTAAGAAAATTAAACTTCCTAAAAATTAAATTTTTATGTAATATTTGTTTTAATTATAAATTTATCATAAAATATTACTAAAATGATTGAAATATTTACAGAAAATTAATATTCTTTTATCAAAATATTAGATAAACTTTTAAAAATATATTTTTATTATTATTTAAGTTTTATAATAATAATTTTATATTTTTATTTTATTAAAGATATAGAAAGTAAAATTTATCCAGAGATTGAGTGAGCAACTTCTTAAAAACTATAATTTACTTAATTATTTAAGTTGTGGCCAATTAAATAATCTAAATATTTTTTATTTTTTTGATAAATTGTACTTCTTATGAAATTTTCTATTAATTAAACAACTTCTTATTTCATTTAACTTAAAATATATGTTATATTAAATATGTTACTTTCGTAATAATATTTTATTTATCATAATATTATTAAAATTTATTTTTTAATTAAATTTTTTACATTTTTCAATATATTTTAAACTAAAAAAATTATTTGAAAATACATTGAAATCGTAATTTTTAAGATAATTTTTAAAAATAAAATTTATTTAATGAATTAAAATCATTATTTTTACCATAATTTTTAAAATATAAAATTTCTTTATAAATAAATTATAATGTTTTTATTGAAATGAAAATAGCCAACATCGCCAGGAGGGTGCAATTAATATTGGATTAGTCAACGGAAAGTAGTGTCGAAATTTTTCATAAAAAACTATCAATAATTAGAAAATACGAATTCTCAACTATTAACACATCCCTTAAAAGATGGGAGAGATTTTTTTTCAATAAAACCTTAAAATGAAATGATGGAATGTGTTTGTTTTAAAATGATTGTAATTCGTTTTAAAGGGTAAATTTTGTCATGTAAAAAAGTAAATGGGACATTCTCTTGTAAAATTAGGTTAAAGTTCATATAATATATTTTTAGGAATGATATACCTATTTAAAAAAATACATATTTCTATAATTTTTATAATTTTTTCAATTATTTTATCAAAAGTGAGAAAATTTGTATATAATTTTAAATGATAAAATTATAATTTTTTTATATTTTTACACACAAATACATACCATAATTTATTATAAAAATTACATGATTTTATAAAAAATATAATTTTTGTAATTTTTTACTAAATATTTGTAAAAATTCACAGAAACTGTTATTATCATCATTCAGCTGTAAAATAATACTATCCAATTTTGCTTGCCATTTGATTAGGATATTTCACATCTTACATTTAGAAAAGAGAAAAGGATAGAAAAAAGAGCATTGAGGCTTTGTCGGATGACGAAAACGACAGGAAAAATAGAAGACGACGAATCGTTCTTTTGTCGTGTCCTCATTCATCAACATCAGGACCATGGTCGTGCTCCGAAAATGAAAATAATTTTTTTATTTCGATAAAAGATTTTGGGTTTAATTTTTTGTTAATATATTTGAAGGCACTAAATTTAACCACTGTTTGTGTAATATTTTTATTAGACTTACGAGTGACAATCATATAAATTCAATCTACCGTAATTAACGTGAATCTCATTGGTAACAATTCTTTTATGTAAGAATTTCTCACATTCTTCAAATTACTTCATCTAATAAATAAAATCAATGTCTAATTGTCAACTTTTGTAATTTTTATAAAAATAGAAAAATCAAAACTTTAATATATAAAAATTTTACAAAACTAACAAACTAATAATAAAATTATCAATTAATTTTCATTTATTTGATAGAAATAAGAATGTGGTATACTCAGAGCATATAATAAAGAATTACTTATTTTCATTTATTTGTTATTTAAGAGAAATATATAAAGATTAAAGGGGTTAATAAATAATTTTGATTTTAGGATAAAAGTTATATTTTATTAATTTATTATTTGTTAAAAATAATATTTAAATAATTATTAAAATAATAAAGATAAAATTAAAAAATAATAATAAATATAATTTTGATTTTCCAAAACATCAAATAAAAATAAAAAAATTGTCCAATTGGAAGGGACGATGGGTAGCACAAATTGAAACATTTAATGTTCCAAAAAAATATATATTAAAATATAGGAAGTGCCCAAATCACTTCTTTATCCCCACCTATTTCCATCATTTTCTTGTTATCCTAATCCTCCTCCACTGATTTTTTTTCTCACAAAAACTTTTAATAATTGAGCTGGTAGGACAAACAGTTGAAAAAGGTTGGAATAATTCAGTATGATAGCAGCACCGGCGGTGATCTAGCTACATGACCAACAAATTTCATTGGATAAGAGAATTTAATTTTTAGGACCAAAGTTCTTAGACCGATATATGGTAAAATAAAAATAAAAATAAATAAAAGCAAGAATTGCGGATAATAGAAGCAAAAATCTTTGTATTAATAGTAATCACATGGCCGTTAAGTAGCCGCGCCAAAAGTCATTAACTATATTCGCGGGAATAACGAGACCCTTCTTCGGCCCTCACATGCGCGCACGTGAACCTGACCCGTAGCACGTGGACGGCTGTCATCCCGGCGCACTGTGCTATCCTACGCTTATGGTGATATTCACCCATCAAGGGGAAGTTTTAACTCCAGGCCATGGCAACAACTTTTTTTTGTTTTTTTAGAGGAGAGATATACGTAAATTTAAAATATCAAAAAGATATAAAATGTCACTTTAATAAAGATAAAAGGGTAATGTTCGAGTATATATTAAAAATTTTATAAATTTTTATGAAAATTTATTATAAAAATAAAAATTTTAATTTTTATATAAAATTATATATTTTTTATTAAAATTTATAAATGTGTATAATTTTTGTTTGTAATTCAAATTTAATTTAAGTATCCACCAAAACATAAGTCAAGTTACAATTTGATTTGCGCACTCCTCGCATTTTGTAACTGAAAAATGCTAGTGAATTTTTTTCCTTTTTTACGACTCCCTTTGCCACTTGAAATTAGTTTCACCTTAGTCTATTAAAAATATGAAGGGGCAAGATGACAAATATCATAATTGAGATAACCAATTGTGTAAAAAAGATTATTTAAAGTTTTCAATACCTATTGGTAATAAAAAGTAAAAGTTGATTATAATTTTCATTAAAATAATAATTTATATGTTACAAACTTTATCAAGTGTTAAAAAAATTGTTACACAATTCATTCGAACAATAATTTTTGTAAAAAAAAAGTTACACAAATAAACATAAAATAATAAATATTTTTTAAAGGAATTTACAAGTTTAGTCACTAATTACTGAAATAAATCCTACCAATAATAAACCTTAAGATAAAAGAATTTAAGTATAATCTTATGCGTTTTCATGCAACATATTAAATTTAAATTTAAGTTAAAATACATCAAATTTTTTTAATCTTTAGATCATATGTACATGACCATTTAACCTTTAAAACTATATATATATATATATATATATATAATCTTTTTGTACTTTAATATATATTTATATATACACTTTGTTCACACTTATTTTTTTTTTTTTCTATAAATCTGGTAAAACATTATAGTCAATATTACGTGAGCACAGAGGTGGAACTATTCACATGCTTGTGGGGACAATTGGCCCACAGACAAAATTTATTTACTTATATACATACACGCTAATTATACATATTATCTCACAATTTATATAAGATTGTACTCATATTTTCTCCTTATATTAATTGGAAGAGAAAAATGATGTAAAATTATATAAAATTTCACTTATTATACAAATTAACACATACATAAAAAGATATATTAAAATAAATAATATTTTATTTTATTTAAATATTTGATTTTTATAATAATTTTTAAGAAGAAAACTTTATCAGAGGAAATTAAAAAATATATAAAAAAACTAACCCATTAGAGTAGCATAAATAATATTTTTCCCTCCCTGGGCCTTCATATTATAAAAATAAAAAACATTTTTTTATTTTACTTTCGCATGTCCTAGCACTTTTATAACATAGATTTTTTTCACAACGGAAATAAAATTAGAAATAATAAATTATTTTTTATTCTTATGAGAAATGAAAGTTTTTAATGATCAAATAATAATTATTTAATATTTTATTAAATTTATGGATGAAAAATAAATAGATATATGTAAAGTATGCATGAATTAAAATATAAAGATAAGATACATATTTTTAAATATTAAGAGATTATATATACATCATAAAAAAATTATGAAAATTTAATGTACTTTAATCTTAAATTTATGTCATGAATTTATTATAATTGGAAAATTAAAAATTAGATAGAATATGACAATTAATGGCATCAAATTCAGTTCTCATTGGCTAGTTACTTTTTTTTTATGTAATTAAGATAAAAATGTTTATTTAATAATCAGTGATTTATATTTTTGACCGGGTGCGCCAATATTATATCAATTATGGTTGGAAGCATGTGGGTCCAGGTTTCCATGGCAGTGGTCACACCAGATGCACTTGGGCTCTTTCCAATGAATTTATCTTTTTCCTCTCCTCTCCTCAGTCTCCGTCGCAGTCTCACCTTCCCTCTCGTTGCTGCAATGTGTCCCAAGTATGCGATCTATGAGAGAATTGTTGTATTATTTTTTTATTATATCTTTCACCTTATTTTTTATAATTTTTTTACAAAAAGGTTAGATTTTATTATAAATTTTGTAGTAATAATATTTATTTATTTATTTATCTTTTGGAGGTGGATTTAGATTTATGGGTGCGAGAAAATGAATAATAGGATGAAAGAAAACAAATAAATATGTTATTAATTTTTTCATTATAAAATTTCTTATGAACATTTGATTTATTACGAATTTAAGAAGAAAAATAAATACAATAATAAATATAAATATTTTATATATTTATGAATTTTATAAATGTTGTGTTTATATATGTTCTTAAATTTATAATAAATTATGTTCGCTTAGAAATTTAAAAAAATAATATATTTACATTTAAAATTAAATATAAATATTATATATTCATTAGTGAATCTATAATAAAATTTAATTATAAATATAAAAAAAATATAAATGATTAGTAAAATGTAAATAACTTGAATTGAATATTTAATTACTCGAAGTTTAATTCGATAATAATAAACGAGCGCATATTCTTTCAATATAAAAATTTTGAGTTTTAACTTGAACAAATGAACTTATTTATCGGAGTTTGCATTAATTATATATTGTTTAATCTAAATTTTTCTTTGATATTTGGATAAAGTTTGTCCTTGTAATCCAACGGTGGGCACCCGTTAGTTGTGTAGTCCTAATGATTGTGACCGATTACATGCTTTCCCACACAATGGGGCCTCACTACTTGGCCCCACAACGGCCAACCTTGACTATCGACAAAGTAAATGAATCGAACGGCCATGATGCGTCCAAGGTGATATAGGATTACAATCACGAGTTAGATTTGTATCTTATAGAAAAATAATAAATAATAAATATTTGAATAAACTCAAACGAAATTTGACTCAAATAATAATCATATATCGGGTCAATTTATTTATCAAACACATTAATAATATAAATCAATTAATTTAATTAATTTAATAATTTTGATTTATAAAATTTATATTATCATCTTATTAATTTATCAATTTTAATTATATTATATTTCATTAAAACTGTTTTTACTATTAATCAAATAATTTATTAAATTCTTATTCTTATTTTATTAAAATTTTAATTTTACTTATAATTTTTTTAAATACTAATATAAATTCTTAAATATTTAATACATTAATTTATTTAATTTTAACTTAATACTAATTTGATTTATTTATTATTCATCTCAAATTAAATGACTGATTATAGTTCAATTCATATCAACTGACCTTGTATTCATATAAAATATATTAAATTATTATATAGTGTCAAAAATTATACTGTACAGTTTAGGCATAAGTCGAACGGCCATGATTCCCCTAGATGATAGAGGACAATTGAGGCATTAAGAGGCCTTTTAGGTGCAAAGAATTAAGCGTTGGACACGTGCAATGATGAAGAGTGGGACCCACAGACAATGTGGACCTTTTGGGACCATTTGCGTGTCACCAATCAGCACAACATGTTTAGACAATCATTTTCAGTATGCAGGGTGGCTAATCACTACTCATAATGGCTACCCATTAAGATTCATAATAATCACACCAAGGCTACGTTTGTTTGAAATGAAAATAAAAAGAATGAAAGGACAAACGAAAGAAGAAGAGAAAAAAAAAAAAGATTTTATCTCACTTGTTCGGATGAAGTAAAAAATAAGAGAAAAGAAAACAAGAATAAAATGATTTATACTTCTTTAATTTAATAAAAAAGCAAAGGAAATGAAAATTGTGTGTGTTAAAATAACAATTATAATATCATTATGATTTGTTATATATATATAAATACAAAACTATTTTAAGAAATCAAAATCTTTTTTTTTTTTTTTTACAAGTTTCCACTTGATTTTCATTTTAATTTTCTACACTTTCAGGAAAACAATTTTCTCATCTCATTTTCATTTCTCAAAATTCCTTCCTCTTTGGCCTAAACAAGAAGGATGGACGAGACGAGAAGTAATGTTTTCACTCTATCCCGCTTGTTTTTTCATTCACTCCTTAGGAAAATACTTCTCTCCCGTCTCAATTCCTACGTTTTCGTTTACAACCTCCTATAGTAAACTCCAAAATTGAATCTTCCCACAGAACTTACTACACAGGTTAAATGAAGTGAGCGGGAGACTGAGATTTAAAAAATTAAAAAAAAAATTCTACTTGTTAGGGTTGCTAACTAACAAATATTGCATTAATATCTACTCTTGTAATTTTAATAATTTTTTTTTTTAGAATTTTTTAATAAAACTTGTAATTTTTATATAAAAATTATAAATTTTCAAATTTTGTTTATATAAATTTGATTAATGAATTAATTGTAACTTTTTATGTATTAGTTATACATCAAACCTATAAAAAAATTATAGCTTTTCAAAAATTTGCATATAATTTTATTTTTATATTAAAATTTTATAAAACAAACTTACGGGGATTTTCAAAAATATATTTACCTACTTATTCAAGGTAAAATTTGTGGAAGTGATAAGTCAAAAAAAAAAAAATTGAAATTACAGATCGCAACATGTGTTACAAGTGCAATATCACATATGGAACAGGTGTCTCAATTGGATTGCATCACAATTATGATATTTTAGGGAATCACAGATGTAATGATGAATTGCCATGATTTTTTGATAAAACAAAAATTGAAAGCCTCAATATTTTATTTGCAAATAGATTTTATTTGATATGATTGATATTATGTTGAATTAAAAGAATTAATATCAAATAATATAAATTAATAGTTATTATATATTTATTATATTTTATACAAACAAAACAAAATTTAACGGTTGCAATGTCTCTCTTAACCGTATTTTTATTTATACAACATCCAGAATCACAAAAAATTGTATCACAGTCGCAATCCAACCATAAGCACAATTTATAACCTTAAAAAAAAAAAAATTACCAACTCATTTCTTGGCTTTCAAGGTCTAAGGATCGCATCAATGTATCAACTCAATTCATGACTTGCATGGTCTAAGGATGGCATGACATTGTTAAGGGTTACCGTTGTGGTTGTTATTATTATTATTTATACAAAAATGTTATATAATATTATGCAAATTTTAAAAATTTTCTTATTTAATTTGCAATACATAAATTTTTGTACTTTTACAAAATAATTAAAAATTACATATACAACTTAAAATAAAGTTGAATTTTTGATTTTTCAATAATATATGCATAAAATGCATGCATATATTTTTAAAAAATCAAAATTAACATATAAAATATGACATGAATTATTTTTGTTCTTTCTTTTCTTATTATTATTTGTTAACCCAGAGAGGGTTGGATTCTTACTCTCTTAGTTTCCCAAGCACCAGATGCATTGAAATAATGTTATAATGTTAATTATTGGTGAAATACCAGACAGAAGTATGAGAAAAAAGGTCTATTTCAGGCACACACACGTAAATAGGCCATAAATTGTTATGCCACTTTGCTCGTCAATATGAATACCTTGGGTCCTACGTAGAAAACCAGTCTGGCATTCTTAAATCTTGTCAGTGTTGCACGTGGGGGTTCTTATCCATAATTTCAGAAATAAGCCTCCACTGCAAAGGTCGAAAGCTCATAAAGCAGGCACTTTTTTTTTTTTTTTTTAGTTTGAAATTTATTTGACATGTCAAAATCTGTACTAATTGTAATTGACGATGACAAGTGTTTTTATCACTTATTATGTTTTAAGTTTGATTGATTTAAAATAATCCGTACATCTGAATCATATGATGTATTGATAGAGTAATAATAAAATTACTCTTAAATTTTCTCTTAATAATTTAAGTTTTTAGAATAATTAACAGTTTGATATGATATTAGAACCTTTTAAATTAAAAAGTTAAAAATTTAATTTTTATCATCTTCATTTGAAATATTAAATATCCACACAAAATAAAATAAACCTTTGTTATATACAATTTTCTAACTATTGCGTGACGGGCAGGGCATGTTAAAGTAATAGGAAAAGAAGAAACTCATATTATTATTTTTAACTTCGAACGAGTGACAAAAATAATATATAAATTTTAATATTTTATATATTATTTTTCTAAACTTTCATAAAAAAAATTTTAAGTTACTATTAAAAACTATTAGAAATAACGCTCGTGAGCCTAGTCTTCATTTTTCTTTCCATTTAATTGTATTTTAGGGTGAAAATTACTATTTATAATCAAATGAATTGAAAAATTTTATGGGTGAAAATTGGTCTCGTTCAAGTAAGCTGAAAGCTCGACAGAAGTTAAGTCTGAAGGACGTTCAACTCGTTGAGGATAAGAGTGCAAAGTCCCAACTCGCCTAGTCCCGACTTATCTAAAGCTCAAGCTCATCTCGTTAGCCCCAAGCCCGATCTTGCTGTTCGAAGAACAACAGTTATCTCGCGTCAGGGACCTCGATTTGTAAAAGCAAAGTATTTCCCAAAACCAAAAGTTTCACAAGAAGAAGTTCCAGACGAGGCTGCATCAAGCTTGTATTCCAGCCGACAAGAGGAGCCCACTCGACAGAAAGTAACTTGCAATAACCAATTTGCAGTACTCTAAAAAGTCTTGTTCATTTATTTCTTGATTTAGAATTGTAACTTGTAATCATTACATGTAACCCTTCTTCCTGTATAAATAGGAGATCACTATTAGAGGAGAAAGAAGAGGAAAAGGAAGAGGTTGAAGTAACTTAGCCAAAACCCTGTAAACTTTTTCTAAAATTAATAAAAACTTCATCGTGGATGTAGGATCCGGTACTGCCTGGATTTAATAGAACAACGTTAAAAACATTGCCTACCATTGCCTGTCCGTCATTGCTCCCCTTCCTCTTCATCATTTTCTTCTCTCATTCGATTCATCGAGAAATAATTCGGGGGTTCAAGAATCGATCACCGTTGGATAAAGTTTGGCCCAGAATTAAATTCCACCGTCAACAAAAAAAAAAATAATTTTCTTTTCACTTTTTTTAGCAAATGGCACAATTGACCCTGTTTATATTATGTTTCAAGAAGAAATAAAATAAATCTTATATTTTCGTCAAACATAAAAACCTTAGTCATATTTTAGTTATAAACCTAAAAATCTAATCTACAATATATAAAGCAAGTTCAACAAATGTATCAAATAAAATTAGAGGGGTTTTTATCATTTGCAAAATCAATATATATTAGAAAAAAAAAAGAAGAAACGTGATAATGTGAATTCAATTTAGTAAAATTCAAAAATTTTATCTTAAATTTTAAAAGTAATTTTAAACATCCAAGTCTTTGATGCTTTTTTATTGTATTAAAAAATTCTAATATGAAATTTGTATTTTTTTTCCATCCAATCAAGTGGCGGCTTAGTTTGAAAAGAATAAAAACTAATGATCAGTTTGATGGTCATGAGTAGCGCCATCTTTATTAATTTTAACAGATATTTTTACTTTTTTTGAAAATTAGAGGATTATATATAAGATTTTAAAATTTATGTGTCATATTTGTCAATCACTTAAAAAGTTTTGGGGATAATCTATATATTCCCCGATAGTGAAACTATTTTTTAATCTTCTCCTAATAATTTAAGTTTTTGAAAGTAATTGACACTTTAATAAATCTAAAAGTCAAAATTATTTTAATAGAACATTTAATACTGATATATCATAATTAAATTTTAAATTTAATTGATTTGAACTTTACAACTGATATAAAATAATAATAATAATAAACATGAATTTTTTAAATAAAAAAAGAATTCAATGAGTTATGAGGCTTTTTTTTTAAAATTTAATTGTAGTTGCTATAAAAGGAACTAGAATTTTCCTGTCACTACAATATTTTTAGCTTTAGGCAACATTAAATTCGGCAACATTTAAAAATCGTTGCCTAATATTAGAATAGGCAACAATTTTTTTAACTGTGGCCTTTGTTTCCAATTTTAG
>JANHAO010006517.1:0-21263 GCA_026873985.1 Saraca asoca
CCAAGAAAAATAAAAGCAACAAGAAAAGAAAGTTTTTTTTTTTCCCCCCGGCCCCCCCCCCCCCCCCCCCAAAAAAAAAAAAAAAAAAAAACAAAGGAGAGCAGAATGATCTCTTACATCAGAGAGGACAGCTTGAATTTCTGTAACTGCTACACTGAGGGCAGCAAAAACAATGGTTCCGAATTTCCTGTTCTCAGTGTCTGGTGTTGTGTGTTCACCATTTGCAATGTTCTTTAATTGTTCCAACACTTGCTTGACAGCAAACTCAAATGAAACCTTCATATGTTGCGAGGGCAAAGAATAGCAGGTTAGGGTAAAACTGTGGAATTTAAAATAATCACATGAATGGCCTAGTAAAATACAATTTTAGATCAACTCTGATATTAGATGAAGATAAGAAGGAGCTAGTGACCTAGATCATAGCAGGGAAAAATAAAGTAAGATAAGCTGACCTGAGTTGAATTAAGGTACTCAGCATTTGCAAAAATAATCTCCCTTAACTGTGTCTCCCATTTTGTCCATTCCTTTGCATAGATTCCCCTAGTAGACTCTACTCTACAAATTTTAATTATTAATTGAAGAATTTTAGCTTCTCAGTCTACATCAAAACATCGTAAAAGACAGTTTATCTAAAATAAGCAAGTAGCCACCAATTCCAATACACATTCAAATATGAAACAGAAAAACTAAAGGTGTAATAATTTTCATATTATGCAAGACATATTTGCTAACACTTACCTTCCATGACTCCTAGTGTGAAGCTTATAAAGATCGACGCCCTTCTCTAAAATGGACTTCACTGATTCAGGAAGGGTACTTCTGCAGAGAGGAACAAATAGAACTTAATGTGGTAACTTTCTTGAGAGAGAGATATTTCTTTTTTGGGTTATTGCATTTTTGTTGTAGTGTTGAACAACAGGTTCACTAATTTTCTACTACAAGCAACAAATGTATGAAGAGCACCTGATTCAAGATAGATTCCTAGATTTCCATAATTACATTGATGATCTCTTGCATAGTATTGCCATAAGTTAGAAATACCTCTTCATGCAATCAGCATGACAAGTCACAATTGCTAATCTCATTAATAAAGTCCCCAACCCAACTTTTTTTTTTTTTTTTCAATTTACTTCTGTCATTGTTTCTGTGTATTGAGTATTAATGCTGGGGTAGTGTGAAGGTACCTATCTGATTTCAGCAATGGCATCTTGACAAGGGAGCCAAAACGCTTGATTAATTCACTCTCAAACTCTCTACGACTCTGAAAAGGATCGAGAAAGTTAGTTTTAGAAAAAGGTGACTCCAGAATAAAGAAGCAATGTGGAAACAACATACCTTGCCCTCATAAAGGTGATAAAACATTAGCAGCACATACCCAGCATTTGGAGATGCCTTGTCAAGATTTCCCTGGAGACATTCAATAAATTAATGGTAGTTAGCAGATGGAAATCAGAATTTTGAAAGGATTGGGGATAAAAATATATCAAGAAAGACAATAGACTATACTGGATGATTGACTCGTTGAAGCACACGAAACATGAAAACAGCTAATGCATCGAGGGAAAATGGATTTGAATCAGTTCCTGCACAACAACAGATGAAGAGGAACATACTTACAAGAAAGCCAGATAAGAAGTCAAGTGACTCAAGTCCATCAGCATCTTGAAAAAAAAACATTTGTCACGACAGGTACTGCTCATCCTGACCAAGCCAAATCACTAGAATTTATATTTTCAATCATTTACTCAACTGACTCAAGTTCCCAGCGAGCCCAGCATATGATGATAAGGAATAAGACATGCAAATGCTTCCACATCGATTGTGTGCTGATAAAGATGCATTCCTTAGATTATATTACAAAGCATTAACAATCCATGCAAAAATTTCAGGATTCGCCATAAATATAACCTTGAGAATCAGGAACGACTGGAACGGCCGACGCTCTGGTTCTACGACACATATCTTCTATCTGCATGTTTGACAAGTGGGATTTGGTCAATGTACTTCTATTTCAGAAATTGGATTATAGCAAGTCGAGGGGAGGATGTAGAAAGCATTGAAATTATAATAGCTATGAAAGGATGCTTACAGAGTAGATTAATAAACAGGAAAAAGCAATTGCTCTTTAACTTGTATTTTCTTGATATATTAGATTAACAAATACTTATGTGCCCCCAGCCCAAAGATATTTCTTTTTTTTCTTCTTCTTTTTGATAAGAGAAAGAAAGAGAAGTAGAGAACAGAAGAGGAAAAAATAAATCCAATGACCAATAATTTATAGAAAGATAGAGCACTAGCCAGTCTCCAAACTTCTTCATTTGGGGCATTCTTGTCAGCTAGCATTATAGAATTTGGTTTCTTTCTCCGTTCATCAGCTACTTTCTGCCAATATTTTCCTGACGATATGCCATCAAATTACATATTAGTGTATCTTCGTAGAACTGACTTGTTAAAGATATCTAATTGTACAAAAGAACTATTAAGAATTATCAACAAAATCTCAAGAAGGTATAATTGCTTTATTCTCAATATAACACACTAATTCCCGTGATGCCCATTCTTGACAACTTTTGTACATGAAGATGATGGAGCTACAGGAAAACATCATACATATTTGAAGCCTGACGCCTTTGCAGTTAAAGGAGCAGCCCTATTTCTCACGTTACTTCCAGAGAAAATTTACCTTTAATTAGGTCACCCATGAGACTATGCATCGGACGATCATCTCCAAGTCCTTCTTGGGCGTTTAGCAATTCTTTGCAAAGTGTGGACTTGGCACAACCAGGTATTCCTTGAAGAAGGGGAGAAATTCCTCAAAGGTAAGTCTCAGACAGAGAAAACAAGCAAAGTTCTGTAATTGTACTTGAGTAAGAAGAATGTGCTCACCATGGGTAACCCATATAACCGGAGTCAGTTTTGTCTAAATTACATTCCCTAGTATTTTATAGAGGATTAATCAAGACCTTAACAAAGATCACCATTACATTATTCTCAATGATGCATAGCAGTGTTTGTGTTTACCTATTATTTTGATTGATTAATCACATACAAACACTTAATAATGTGAAGAACTGTAAGCTAACCACAAACCTTGTTCTTACATGAGAGACAGTAGAGCCATTGGCAATTGCTTACCGTTTTCCCTCCCATCCATTAATTTCATAAATCACGGTTGTTTTCACAAATGAAGTTCATGAAAAATAAAGAAGCTGGTCAACCAATTAGCCAGGTTTAATTTTTCTCAGTTCATCCTAGTTGTATAATGAAGGCCTATTCTAAATGCTCACACTTCAAATTTTGTTTATAGTTCCAGTAGTCTAATTGAAGATCGCTTGATCTTCAATGTTCTTAAAGAAGATGACCAATCATAAAGAAACCTAATTATTGGGTATTCCTACAAGCAAATTAAATACAGCTAAAGCGAGTTTGGCCAATTTTTTACCTGGAAAAAATACAATCATTCCCTCATTTTTTGGGACAGTGTCTTTAACTGAAGGGTTTGGTGGTGCTATCTTCCACTCTGCCTCAAGATCACCTTCCTCATCCTGGCCTTCCTCAACAATGGCCAAGAAATTTTCAGTGCTAACTAAACTTCCAGCAGAACCTACTAGAGCTTGGTTCTGTGGACTACGTTTTGCAAACTGCTCAAGAAAAGGTTCAGCCTCACTGAGATATATTGACGATGAAAGTTGTCTATATCCATACTTCCTTCTTATATACACAGCCCTGCATAAAGATAAAACAATCTTCATTGGCTGGACCAACCATGTTTGATATATATATATATATATATATATATATATATATAGAGAGAGAGAGAGAGAGAGAGAGAGAGAGAGAGAGAGAGAGAGATGGTGGGAATAAATTTAGTTGTCACTGAGAAGAATGTTCAAGCACTACCATTCATCAAGCATCTTGCTGAGTTCTCTCTGCTTTCCTGGAGAGGTGCCCCACAACTTCATTTGCCTACAATGTCGAGAGAGAAAAAGTTGCTCAGGATACAAGCTTGGACGACACTAGCATACAAGCACATCTTTCAAAGTAGTATGATTGTTATTGCAGAAACTATGTCAAATTTCCATATACATATTGCAGCATTGAGCACACTTCATGCAACTAAATACTGCATTAGGCTCTGGAAGTGATTGGACCACAGAAATGCAAATATCATGTCAGAAAGAACTGTGTCAATAGGAAAAAGGTCTGTGGATGAATGAAATCTCCAAAGATGTAATAGATTTGAGATTAGAAAAGGTCCTTTTTTTTGAAAAAAAAAAAAAAAAAAGACATTTACATAAAGGCAACTTGTTCTGTATACAAACATCAACTAACTCAAATCAACAGTCCATCCTTCAATAAACACACAGTAAAAAGAATATAAAATTATATAGATTCAGCAGTTAAATGCTATATAGATGAACCTGTTAAAATATATTTACAAAAATAAATATGCAGTTAGGAAACTATGCACCATTCAATTTGTCATGAAAATAAAGCAAAATCAGCATATAGATATACACCTCAAACTCTACAAACTAGATTTAAGATATTATAAATTACAACCTTCACAGAACTTACCTCAGATAGTAAGCCTTGTAAGCACCTGGACCTTCTTTAAACAGAACTGACAAGCCATTTCGAATCAGAAAGGTTCGCAACTGAGGCAGATATCCAAGATAAAAATAAGAAAAAGAGCATTAGTGTCAAATATTAGACATAATTATTTCCATAGAGCCATCCATTGTAGTGAGTAAAAAGTAAATAAATAAGACAAACTTCTAGAAAGTATATCCCAAGCAATCACTAGAAGTCATGGAGGCCCAAAAGGCACTGATCAGTAAAAGTAGGGAAGGAAAAAAGAATGAGGATTGAAAATTAGGGATGTCAAAATTAGTAAAAAGCAAGGGAGATGCTTCCAAATACAAGGAACAGAAAATATCTAATTTTTCTCGCATAGTGTGCTGTACACTGATTTCTTTTTATGGTTACAAAGTTCTACCCTGATTCTAAGATAGCAGGTTGTGACCAAACATTTCTTATCACTGTTTTTTATGGTTCTCCAAATACAGGGAATTGAAGATATCTAATTAGGCCACAACTTTCTTTGCTGAGGAAGAGGATGAGAAAAATAGGCTTTTAGCATTGTGGTATAATGTTTCTCTTCCAAGTCTCACACCTAAAGACATCATCATTGTAACATGAGGAATACATGAATACAAATTGGCACTAATTTTCTAAATAGTCAAAGCTTGATAAACTTTTACCATAGAAAATAACAAAAGAAGAAAGATATGTTGAGGCATGATAACTTTTACCACAGAACAGAGCAAATATTGTCTCAACATACTGAAAACAGAACAAACATACTGTCTGTGTGCGGACACATGAAAGTGCACTTATATTCAACAACCATACAACTTCATCTGCAAACATACTCTATGTGCGAGCACATGCGCGTGCACTCTTATATACAACAACCATACAACTTCATCAGCAAACCTACTCTGCGTGTGTGTGTGCACGCGTGTGCACGCACTCTCTGATATACAACAACCATACAACTTCATCAGCAAATTTCGACCATACAAAAATATGTACCTTGTACGTAAGAAATTTCAACTTGACCATTAAATTTGCATCTTCATCACCAAGGTCATCTACTCCAGAGCTGCTGCTGTCTACTTCAACCATATTGTTGTTGTTCTTCAAGATTTCAGTAGCTCTCTCCTTGTTTTCCTTGAATAAATTAATGTCAACAAAAAATCCTGGAAAAGCATTAAGATGTGAGAAACGATTCAAGACACAATGCATCATTTTGTCATAGATGATCAATCTTATAATGTGCTTCTTACAAGCTCATATTTTGTAGCTTACTTGATTCCTAGAAAACCAAGGCCTGAATGTCAAATATCTTATAGTGAAGCAATACTAATCATACTCCATGTCCTCAAAATTTCTTGGAATTGAAGTTCAAAGGAAACGATGGGAGTATACTTTGACATAAAAAGTTGAACTTGTAAGATGCTTAAACTTATAAAGACTATCCATGGGAGAAGTAAGTCATCTTGATAGTCATTTGTTTCAGCTTGGAAAGGCATATTATATGCATTCACTGGCAAACATGAATTTCAAAAAAGATTAGCTCCACTCATTTTAGTAAGTTTAGTGGCAACTGTAAAAATTATTGCCCAATTGAATAAGCGATTTCCATTGAAAATTCATATCTAATTATCCATCAAGAGGTTCAAGTTGTCATATAAAGAATTTTGTACACAATAATATACACATCTAAGTGAAGCTCATAGCAAGAACCACTGCCCATAGAAAATAACACGATCGACACCTCAAATTTCACAATAAATGAATTAGATGCTAAAAGAGACAACAGAAGATAATTATCACCTCGATATAGTGGCCACAATCCTGGTCTATGCCTGAAATTGTCAAACATTTAGTTACTCATAGTTTCAATATGTGTGTGCGTGAAACAAAGAGGCAAGGAGACAATCAAATTCAAAGAAGACCTCATCTCTTTCTGGTAGCTTCTAAAAGCGAAATCGCTGTGAACATGAATGACCATTTTATAAAAAAGGTTGTCACTTGATATGGAGTCAACTTTGTGGAAGTTATGGTAACATTTGAATGCTGCAGGGTATTGTTTTTCCCTCATCAACCGAATGACTTCCTAGTACAAAATACATCATTGCTTTTGATTGGAAAAGTGCCAACATAAAAGCTAAAGGAGAATCCAATGGAAAATGTGAACAATCTTTGGGATTTAAGAGATCATTTCAACCACAATGATGAAGACAATAATCATTGAAAAATATGTAGATCAAAGACTTGAAAAGAGATCATCGGACAAATCGCCTTGTGCAGAATTAGAAATTGACGGACTCTAAACTAACCTGTAATTTTTTAGTTGAATAGTCTGCAGGATGGGACTGTAAAAACTTTGCAAGAACAGATCTGTCTGCATTTCTTGATTGAGAACCAGTGGGATCAGCGCCAAACCAGTCTGAGTAGTCAGAACAAAAGGAACTGCCAACACTATTAAGAAGTGCTTTTATTTGCTGCAGAAGCATTCCAAACAAAAACAAAATCACATAAATACTTTATAAGCTGCCTCAATAAATGCAATAGCATGATTTCTAATAGAGCTAAAATAGTTTATGCTTACCTGCTTTTCATCAGACCTATTTGCAGCACAAATATTCCTTAGGGTTGGTCCCAAATCATGGCCAGCTGAAGGAGAAAAGAAATGTCATATACTATTATAAACTGCAACTTGGATTCTAACTACATTTATGAGGATCAATAAAGTGGATTTGGAAGAAGGGGGAGGGAAATCCATTATCACATCAAGAAAATGCTCCACGTTGACCTTTTAACTAAATCTTATTTTCAGGCAAAGCTGGACTGAACATTGGTTCTGTGATGTTGAACTTTGGCATATCCAATCAATAAAGAACAAGAAATACCAAGGAATTCAACTAAATTGATAGAACAGAATTGGTCCGCAACATATCAGAATCAATGAGCATACCTCCATCAGCAGGTGGAGGAGGAAAGTCCTTTAAAATTTTCTGCAGATGGTATGAACACTCATGACTCACAATACGAGCTACAAGACCCTCTAAAATTTCACCCTGGACTTTTATATGATCTTTTGATCCTGCATTGATAAAAGATGTGCATAAATATAGCAAATTTGGCAAGTAGCTCATGCAAGGAGAATTGAGTTACCAATTAGATTAGCATATTGGGGAAGATAAATTCAAATATTGGGATTAACATAACACTTCAGATGTAAATGAAATTAAAATATCAATGAAAATGAAAACAATAAAATTATTTCATTTGAAAACCTTACATAATGTTCAGAACACAGATAGACTTCTAGAACAGACAAGTAAAGACGTTGTTCATATATTTATTTCAAGATGAAGACAGCAAATAAACCACCAACTCAGAAAACACCAGACTATGGGTTCAGAAATGTACTGCTAATCTTGGGTGGAGGTGGATAAGGGGGTATTAGCTGTATCTACTGTTTGGTTTTAGTAACAAGCATGCCAAGGTACTGTTTGTAATGTAAGTGGTACCCCAGTAGTCCTGGAATGCAGTCAAACAATAACAATAATGACACTATGAAGTTCCCATAGAATGGAATAGGCAGAAACATTTATGAAGTTAGCAGGGCATGGAATAGGCAGAAACATTGCCTTGAAATGGCAGGATCAAGAGTGCACATCCATGCATCATTTCTCTTTCAAAGATTCACAAATTATCAAATAGGTTCTCATCAAGTACCATTTCTCAAGATAAAACACATTCATAAGCAAGGCCAAGAGACACAGCCAAAATTAACCATGCTAAATCTAAAAGCATACCTGGCGCAGATACATCTGCAATCTCATCAAGAGCCTTACATACAGATGTTGCAATACCCTCCTCACGCAAGGCATCAAAGGCAGCAAAAAAGGATGAAACTGACTTCCTACATATACAAAGACATATGAATCCTAAATTTACCAAAGTTCTTAGGGGTCTTAACCATATTACTTTTAATGATAAAGATCAATGTCAAAATGTATTTCTATATTTATACTGTTCAGTCACAGAATCATGGATTTACAAACAAATTTATTCCTTTAGAAAGACAGAGATTAATGCTGCAGCATATGTAGAAATGAAACAACACTTCCAAGGAAGCTCTCATAATTTTCACCACATTACAGTGTTTACAAGCAAATTATATTCATTTTGAAAGACAGAAATTGTTGCTGCAGCATAAGTAGAAATGAAACAGCATTTCTAAGAAAACTAATAAATTTAGAATGCCAACAGATTTGAATGACATATCATATTTCAGTCATTCATTAAATAAAAATGCATATTTGCAACTTTTACCTTGTTGAAAACAACCACACATGATTTGTAGGTAGGCGCCATTTTCTGCAGAAAGCAATTATATCAGGAGTTGAGTAGAACTTTGGCCTTCCATTGCCCAGTTCAGTAACTGCAGTAACTACCGCTGCTCAGAACAAACAAACCAATGAATTTAGACTATGAAAGAGTGTCACCAAAAACACCACTTGAAACAAAATTTTTGAAAGCCCAAAAAAAAAAAAAAATCCCGGGACAAATATGTAACGACGCTGACCAAAGGGGTATCTTCTCTTAAATCTTAATATAACATCTGAAGGAAGAAAATCTTAGGGATAATGGAACTGAGGGATTTAATTTTGAGAAACACTAGACACTCAAAATAGTAAATACCAATAAGTTCTTAAATCAATAAATTGAAAGCATTTTACCATAATCTTCTCTGGGGCGCTGCCCATGGTCTCCAAGAACAGCAGTTACTAGTTCCATTGATATGCACATACGATTTTTCTGAAATAGTATATGAAAGGTTACATACATGTAGAGCAACAAAACCTAGACTAGTAATAACATTTATAGTTACACATGGGAAATTTAATGAATATAACAGATAAATGAGCTGAAATGCTATTGCCATGGGAAGGAGAAAAGAAATCAGATCAAAAGATACAAAATATGAAATATGATGAGTTCCCAAACAGGAAAATCAGAAAGATATTTGTTAAAGTGTAAAATTTTCACAAGCTAATTGTTCATACATTTCAATCATCAATCTCATGAGTGACTGGAAGGCACACCAACAACAACCAACAGAGAGGAAGGAGCACTTCCAGCAAATTAAGATTACTATTTGATATTCAAATTAAGGAACCTGGCTTACGATTTAAAGTAAGGAAGGTAGAGTTTTCACACAGAAGTTAAAAACTAAATTCAGCGCTTGGTTTGTAGACCCCAGGCCTGATATGCCCAGAGTTTCGCAGAAGGACAAAAACGTCTGAATATGCTTATAGTGGCCAAAACAAACCACGGCATACTTGGAAGAAACTTAAAAAACAAACTTCTTTTTTTTTTTTGGTTTTGCAATGATGTGATTAATCTTGTTTTCTAAGTATAAATGTAAATAAAACTGCTCACTTTTGGAGATGCTTTTGCCTAGCATACTAGACAAGCCTAAGGAATGCTAGTAGTTTTTGTCCTTTTCTGTGTTGAAAAACAGAGTATGCCATCACCTCAAGGAACTCATTAAATTCGGCTTTCTTTTTTGATGCTGCATTTCCCCATGCCTCAGAAAACATCCGGCCGAGAACAAACACACCAACAGCAGTATATCTGCACCAAGAAAATTGACATTCAAAATTTAAAATAAAAACAAATATAGCTAGATAAAATTTAGAAAAAAATGGGCACCATCTCAGTACTGCTCTGAGTATATTATTCCTTTACGAATAAAATAATTGCCACTATACTATATGTTGTATTATTACAACACCACTATTAGTGAAGAGGGGGGGGGGGGGAAACATTAAGCAGAAGCTAAATAAAAAAGAAGAAACCAAAAGATAGTTGTACTCTGTCATAAGCATACATATTCCCGAAACTGTTTTTGGCATAAGCTCCACCTTCGTTACCCGCATACATAAATAGAGAGCCAGAGTGTTTAAGAGAAACCTGCACATCAATTTGACCCAGCCCACCACATGAAAATCAAATCAATAATTTTTACGAAACAAGTAATACACTAAGGCAGAAACTTAACGTTGAAGACTATAGGAAACATAGCACCACCATACCTCTAAGGTAGCCAAACCTTTAGATACTATCTCTATCATCCGTGTCCTGGTCTGTAGACATATTGCTATACAAGTAATTAACCATTCCAAAACTAGACAACTAAGACAAGTGTACACACGTAGCAAAAGCTGATTTCATGAAAAAAGGAATATACCTCCTGATCCGACTTCTCATTTTCAAACTTGGGGTAGAAAGTGGCTCTTACTTGTGCGAGTGAGTATGTAGAGTTGTCCACAGCAAAATTTTTCAACAAATTACTACTGAACAGTTTACTCAAACCCACATTACTTTTTGGAGCCGAAGCCACTTTTGCTTCAACGTTCACACCATTAGGTGTAACTTCACTTACATGGGTATTTTCACCTTCAGCTGTAGTGGTTCCACTGACTGTTCCATAGGATTTGGGTTTCCAGATTGTTTTTGGACCTTGAACAGTACTATGGTTAGCAGGTTGGCCACCTCCAAACTGTATGGTTGCAGCTGGAACATTGATTTTCCCTCTCCTTTCAGTAATATGCATTCCAGCAAGCTCATCAGCAACAGCTGCTGATGCACCTCCTGGAGCTGATAATTGCTCATCAGTTTTTGGTTTCTCTTTCCACTTTTGTTCCTTTTTTCCACCCCTTCCCTGCAAATTAAGCAAGCATATAATCAATTAGCTTGAAAAAAAAAATCGACATTTTCTAACATGATGTCAAGCATACAGTTGCCATGAATGATCTGGACTTTAAGTCTTTAATTCATAATAAAAATCACCTTAAATTCCTCAAAAGTCTTACAATTTAAAACAATATATTGCATATTCTTAGACATGGAAAATTGATCAGGCAATCGAATCTTCATTTTGTGACATCACAAGCTAAAAAATTAATGGTAAAGGACATAGCAAAAGGTGGCAAACTCTTTCAATTGCAAGCATTCAGCCATTACAATTTATAGAGTCCCTACTCCTTCTAAGACGAGGCTGAGAAAAAGTAAATGTACCAGGATTTCCTTAGAAAAACATGAAGCGTAATACAGCTGACTTGATAAAAAAAATAGTTAAATCCTAAAGAAAGAAAGCGATAATAAACAGAAAGTAGGAGAATTCATGCTTTCGAATCTCTATACATCAAAAACTTTAAGACGGGAGTAAATTCAGAGAATTAATAGGACCAACAGAAGTGGCCAAATCATCAAAAATACACTGCCTAATAAACTTTTCAGGCCTTCACAAACTTTTGCTGTAACATACACGTTTCTGAAAACTAATAAAGTTAAATCATCTATAACCAAAGATCTTTCTTACGAATAAGTCAAGCAACATTAAAACATAATCCAATCAGTCATAATAGAAAGTAAATTCTGTCAGATGACACCATCAATAAGTCAAAAGGCAAACCGAAGACTATGGTGAAATTCTCAAATTTCAGTTCCAGCTACTGCTATTGCTATTCAGAAAATTTTCAACTAACAAAATCGCTCTTCCTAAAATAAAAACAAAAAATAATTCAATTCTCCTAGAAACATAATCAAACGCAACCGAGAAGCAATGAATTCAGTAACATAACATTGTGATCATCTCGAACATCAGCGATTAAACAGTTTGATAGCAATGGAGCCACGAAATAACACATACCTGATTGGGGCGCATTATTGAGTGAGAGATAACAATGGAGCTAGTGAAAGTAAGAGAGCGAGCTAAGGTCCCGTAAGTATGAGAGAAGAAGGAAAAGCAAGATGAAGTGGTAAGAGGGAAAGCGTGAGAAGAAGTGTAGAGGATCCTCTGGGATGCGGACACATTACTAGAGGCATGCAATGGCAGTTATAAATAGATTGAATTATATGCATTAATAGAAAGTTGATCTGAGAAGAGGAGGGAAAAGAGAGTGAAGCTCCCAAAGGCACACGGGGCACTCTCTGGAGGTTGGTATGTGACACACTGCGCGCGCCTCTCAATTGGTGGAGTGTAGTGAGAAATTCTTGTATGGACTTTCTTGAGCGTAATTGGCCGGTAAAGGATACTAACGTGGTTTTTTGCCGCTGTTTAATGGGCGGTTCCGTTTTGATCCTGGTGTCCACCATACAAAAAGACACCATCATGTACAACAAATTATACCCTGTGATAAATGTTATATTTCCGTGAATGTCTATGATATTCTCTGATTTTTCTATAAGCTATTATTTGATTAAGTTTATTTCTAAATTGTCTTGAATTTAATATATAAATGATTTTAAATAATTATGATAAAAAAATTATTTTTTATTACTCTAATTCTCTTTATTTATTTCTTTAATTTTGTTTTATTTTCATCACATGTTATTATTACTAAATTATTTCATTTTGACTTTTAAGGTTAAGGTAAAAGAAAGAAATTTCTCCTTTACATTTATCTTTTTACGATATAATTTATATGTTATATTCAGTGGTGGACACAGGATTTTAAGTCAGTGGGGATTAGGAGCTGATTGCCTAACTAGTTTGGGAAAAGCTCACCGATCTGAAGGAATGTCGCTGGCGACTAGTTGGAACCAGAGAAAGAGAAGAAGATTGGCGTTGGGCCGCTGGTGCGAACGATCACGACGCAGTCCCGCTGGAATCAATTGGTGCGGCATGACGAGGATAAATCGGGAAGACCGAAGATGCCCAACTGGATTGATTTATGCGTGCTCGGTGCTTCGTTGGGGTTCTGCTTCTATCGTTCTAGGGTTCTGCTTCTGCCATTTTGGCTTTGGAGAAAAAATCAAGTGGGGGCTTCAGCGCCCACTCAGCTTAACGTAGGTCCGCCCTTGGCTATATTATATCATTTACTTTTGGTGATGTGTTATTTGTTGTTTTTGTTGATATGCAATTTGAGCCAAATTAATTTTGTAAAAGGATACACATAATAAATTCGATGCGCTATGTTATAGTTATATGAAAACACTTTTCGATTCTTTATTGACTTGTGTACATGAAGTTCCTAGCACTTTTTAATTTTCACTTTGACATTGTATAACATAAAGTTAATGTAATAGTTTATAAATATTGAAATAAATGTTATAGTGAACCATAAGTTCACTAATCAAAATATTTTGAATTACTTTCATGTCTAATTAATTCCAAAGTATCAATAAGAATATGTCTAAAATATTATATTATTTTGTATTTGTAGCAGCAAACAAAATAAGACATTGATTAAAACTAAGATATTTCTAAAAATTTATAGTCCATTTCCTTAAGTAAATGTGATAACATTGAAAGAATTTTGATACTTAATTTTTCAAAGAAAATGCCTTGTTTGTATAAAATTTCAATATTATATAATTTACATTTAATATGATAATTTATAAAAATTTTCATATTTTATTACAAAAAAAAAATGAATATGAAGCATTTAAAATATTTTTATATTCTATTCTTTAAAGTGAATGTGATGGAAGATGAAGATATTACTTTATAAAATGATATTTAATATTATTTCTTGCATTTTAATTGAAAATTATTTTAATTAATTACTTTATCTTCATATTTTAACCCAATTATTATTGACATTATAATTTGAGCTTTAAAAAATGGCCTTTTTTTCTTGTTTTTTGAATTCATGCATCATTTACTTTCAACTCATTCTCAATTTTTTAAGAATTTTAGAATTGTAAAGGTGGGATTGAATATCATTGATAAAAATTTTATTTATTTTTTATTTAATTTATGATCCAAGGTTTTTAGCCAGATAGTTAAAAGTGAGATTTTTCAAGTTTAAGTGTTCTAATCTTAGGTGTTGATGTCTTTGATGTATTGGATTTCTTGCTTTTATTATTTAACTCTAATCAAGTTGCTTTTTATGTCAAGGAACTTAAATAAAATTATTTTATAATATTTCATTAAATATTTAAAAGTTATAATACTATTTCTTTGTAATACTATTTAAGATATAAAATTATATATATACACACACTTTGATGCATCGAAAAAGAAAATGTAAGTATAAATTTTTTCAATATCTCAATTTTTTCTTGATAATTAATATTGAATTTTACGAAGATTGCTTAATTTGTTAAAATTTGATTAATTTATTTCTTTACGATCTCATATTTTCAATAACAATTCATTATGAAATTAAGGATATACAAGTTTCCTAACTCAAGGACTCTTCAAATATCTAGCCACAAATTGAAACTTGAAATGAAAGGAAGAAAATTTAAGTTAAATTCTTCTATCTCTATTTTTTTAATATTGAATCTTCTTTGTTTTTAGTATTATATAATTTTATTATTTTTCAACTGAATTTTGTTAATATTTATGACAAAAAATATATTATCTATTATTTCATGTCTCAAATGTGCTCTTGAAGGAATAACACCAAAGAAAAATAAACTATATATATAATTGATTTCATGTCTTCTTGTGGTAAATAAAATAACAAACTCTTGATGAAAAAAATTATGAAGCCCACCCAACTGGTTCTAGTCCATTTTCTAAAGTAAATGCAATAAAAAAAAATAATTTTAGGTGTGGATGAGGCTACAGTTATAATCGTGGTCATGGAAGAAGTTAAACTAATTATTGTAATTGTTGTAATTATAAATAATCATAAGATTACTTCTTACCACTAGAAGAATAATGAAAAGGAAGAACAATATAATAAGAACTCAAAAGGTTCAGATTATATATGTTATTGATGTGGTATGAAAGGGCATTGATCATATACCTGTCGTAGGTCCAAACATTTGGTAAAACTTTATCAAGCCTCACTCAAAGAAAAAAAATGTTCATGTAAATTTTGTTCATGAAAATGATGCCTTCAACCATGATCCTTATGATTTAATATATTTAGATGTGACAAATTCCTTCAAACACCTTGAAGGAAAAACTGGCCATTTGATTTGTGATGGCAATGTCTAAAATAAAAATTTATTTGAACTTTTCTAAAAACTATGGATATTCACTAGTCTTTAGTTAGATAAAAAAAAATCAATATTGAAGATTTGTGTCTCATGGATAGTGCAACAATGCACACCATTCTTAATAATAGAAAATATTTTTACAATTAATAATTAGTGAAAATTATGCAATATATTATCTAGTAATATAAAAATGATTGATGCTCTAAAAGAGCTAATATAATATTATAAGGAAAAACACAAATAGTTATAAATGATACATTATTATCAATTAAGTCTCAAAGAAACTTATTAAGTTTTACAGATATGCTACGAAATGGATACCACACTGAGAAAATAAATGCAAAAAATATTAAATATCTTTATATTATAGTTGTTGTCTCAGATAAGAAATTTGTGGAAAAGTTACCATCATTTCCTTTTGACTTGTACTACAAATATATATAAATTTGATGAAAATTCATCTTATAATGAATCAAAAGTTCACTAATAAAAAATGTTTTTACTATTTTGCATAACTAGCCTTAATGATGCAAAAAATTATTGAAAATTTACATGATCATCCATTTAAAAACCTAAAAATTCTTTAGACTAATGAATTTCATGTGTTTCTTATTCTTGAGGCAAATTAATTAGAAGGCTATACCAGCTAAAGTTGGATCAAATACAAGATGACATATACAAACCTATTTATCCACTGTGTGGACAATTTAAATATTTTATAATTTTAATTGATGCTTTAATAAAATAGTCACATGTGTGTTTGTTATCAACTCATGACATGGCGTTTGTGAGATTGCTTGACCAAATAATTTGATTTCAAGCACATTTTTTCGATTATACAATTAAGACAATACGTCTTAATAATTTTGGTAAATTTACATAAAAAAAACCTTGAATAATTATTGTATAACAAGTGGAACAATTGTTGAACATCTTGAAGTACGTTCATACATAAAATGATTTAGCTAAAATAATTTATTTTAATATGCCAAGCCAAATTATTAGTTATATTATTGTTCAAGAAAACAAGAGAGACTTACAAACTTTACATGTTATAGGACTTTATACATCAAGTCAACAATTTTTCATTAAGTCTTTCATTCATAATTAGCTTTGGTCAAGAGTCATCTCTTCTTGTATACATTTAGAAAATTTAAATGTGTGATACTTATTTCTATTACTCTACTACAATGCACAAAGATAAGCCTCTATAAGAGGCTAATAATATAAATATGAGTATGAATTTTATATTTCCAATATTAGGGAAAAAAATATATAGTTGTAGAAATAATAGAATCATCTTGATTTTGATACAAAGTAATATAAACTTGAAGCTCAAAAGATGATTTATTTATAAATGATAGCAATTCAATTGCTAATTACATTACTAATCTAAAGAGAAAATAAATGTTATATTTCAACTGCAAATGCTCTAATTCGAATAGATGTCTTACTAGGAAAATCAATTTATTGTATAACAAATAAGTTTAGAATATGTTAGAAACATGATACAACCATTGGCTCCAAATTTTTTTAAAAAAAATCCTCAAAATAGAAGGAATAAATGAATAAAATGATCTTATTAAAGAGTCAAACACTTTTAAAGAAATTTGAGATACAATTAGTAACAAACTTTTGGAAGAAATTTAGCACACAAGATTTATGGAAATAAAGAGATCTCAATTGATTATGTCTCTAATGTGAAAGATGGAACCAAGAGAGAAATAGTTATTGATAACATTCTTCATACAATATAGCACTCAATGTTATGAAAGATAGTGAGAATCTTGACTTTATATTTAGAAAAGAATGATATACGATTATTGGCCAAAGGGAAAAGACACAATTTAGATAGAAATGCAAAATTCAAATACGCTTGCAAAGTGAAGAAACATCCAGAAGGTATTAAGCCAATGAAATACCCAAAAGGTGAAAAGCTAATAAGGTATAAATATATAATTGTGTCAAAAAAAAAAGAGAAAATTAAAGTTGCAAATATGAAGATGATTTGTAACACAAACTTTTTATAAAAATTGTCATTGGTTATAAGAAATATATATTTGTATGTGATGGATACAATTTTACTAGAAATATACCAAAACTTAACATGCATATAATATATTTATTTACACATGTGACAATTAACAATGATATTATATGAAAATCCCCAAAGGATTTAAAATGCATGGAGCATGCAATTTAAATTCTCGAGAAATGTATTCAATTAAATTATAAAAATCCTTGTATAGGTTAAAACAATTTGGACGAATCTACTACAATCATTTTAGTGAATATTTGTTAAAAGGATATAAAAATGATCCTATTTGCTTTGTTTTTTTAATAAAGAAACTAAGTTTGTTATAATTGTAGTATATATTGATTATTTGAATAATATTGGTACTCATGAAGAGTTTGCAAAGGCAATTAAGTATATGAAAAAGGAGTTTAAAATGAAAGATATTTGAAAAACAAGGCTTTGTCTTAACCTGTTGATTGAGCATTTAAATGATGGAATATTTATTCATCAATCAGATTATATTAGAAAAATCCTAAAACAATTTTACATGGATAAATCCCATTTATTAAATACTCCAATGATTGTTCATGATGTTAATATGGACCCTTTTCAACCTCCTAATAATAATAAAAAACTTATTGATCCTGAAATACCATATCTTAATGTAACTGATGTACTAATTATCTTGTAAATAATATAGGTTATGATATAACTTTTTTAGTAAGTTTATTAGCAAGATATAATTCTTCTCTAATCAGAAGACATTGGAATGGAATTAAACATATATTTCATTATCTTTAAGGAATCAATGATATAGAGCTATTTTATTCATATGAGTTTAGATTAGATCTAATCGATTTTGTAGATACAAGATTCTTATTTGATCCATACAAGGCTCGTATTCAAATTGACTATTTATTTGCATATAGTGATATAACTATATGTTGGTGTTCAATAAAAGAAACTATAGTTATTACTTTTTCAAATCATATAAAATAGCAATTCATAAAGCAAGTTGAGAATGTGTTTAACTAAGTTCGATGACTCAATGTATTTAAGCGACGTGCAGTTTGGATTTTAATAAAGAAATTCTAACAAGATTGTAAGATAATAATGCTATTTGCATAGCTCAATTAAAAGGATGATGCATCAAAGGAGATAGGATAAAGTAGGTTTCATTAAAACTCTTTTTCATTCATGATCTTCAAAAGAATGACAATATTGATGTTCAACAAATTCATTCAAGTGATAATCTAGTAGATTTATGCACGAAGATACTTCCTACATTAATATTTGAGAAGTTAATTAATAAGACTAAATTACATTGACTTAGAGATTTTAAGTAACATTTCTAATAGAGAAAGTTAAATTCATATTGTATTCTTTTTTCCTTGACAATTTTTTTGACTAGGTTTTTATTAGCAAGATTTTTAATAGGATAAATTATTTGCTAAAAAAAATGATGTACTATTTTTCCTTCTTTAGAATTTTTTCCCATTAAGTTTTTCCTAATAAAGGTTTTAATAAGGCATTTTCTTTATAAATAAATATCCAGGGGGCCGTATTATGAATATTATATTTATATGAATATCTATCATATCTTTTTAATTTATCTATAGGTTATTATCCTTGTTAAGTTTATTCCTGATTCTCTTTTAGATCTTGGAGCCCTATATATAGGTTATTGTAACATGGATTTTACACCATTATAAACAAGAGAAAAACTCCCTTCTTATTACTTTGATCTTCTTCATCTATTTCTTTAGCATTCTTTTATTATTATTGTTTTACTTTCATCACATATTTTTTATTCATGTAATATATATTAATTTCATATGGATGATCGCTCAATCTTTTATTTTATCAATTTTCTTCAATTTTGGTAGGAAAAAGAGACGATGTCCTCTTCTTAAACCCATAGTTTTTTTTTTATGAAGACCCATCACCTTAATTCAAAAAATTGATTAAATTGAACTTTTAGTCTGTATAATTACCTCAATTTATAATTTTGTTGTTATACTTGTTTACCTTGTAATAAGGTACTTATAGTTTATTTTCATTTGTAATTAGCTCTTTATGCCTAATAATTTAAAATTTTTGCTTGCAATTATCTGACATAGTTAACATTTGTAAACTTATACAGTTATATTACGGCATAACAATGAAGATTTATTCATTAAAATGCCAAATTATTGTAATTTATAAAATTATTCAGATGGATAAAATGGAATAAGTTTAGTAGAATAAAAAATATGCATCATTAAAATTATAATTCTTGATTTTTTAGTAATTTTCGTAATTGGAATTCTTCTACTTTCTTTATTTCTATGTCATGATATAACTCTAAAATTTGATAAATGTTCATCATATTGAACAATTACAAACAAAAATGTCTAAACTAATCATAATAGTAAATTAATTACAAACAAAATTAAATTCTAAAGATTTATTTTTTTAAAAAAAGTAAGGATGAAATTTCAAAATGTAGTAAATTATATGGAAAATGCACTTGAATAATTTACTACATTTCTATGTTGGTTTGAAAATGCACTTGCATGGTAGTGAGTGCTAATAGCATTAACTTGTGTACGTCTCTGTACCCTATGCTTTTTTTTTTCATATTTTTTCTAATTGCATATATTGTAGCATAATCTTCTATTAAGTAATTTTGTGATAAATAAGTGGTTAAAAGCAAGTATTTTTACTGTAACACCTGGAAAATTAGAAAAATAAAAAGGAAAATTTAAAATAAAACTTGAAAATGAAAAGGACTTAAATGAAAGTTGCGGAAAGGACTTAATTGAAAAGCCTTGTTTTCGGTTGGGGCAAATTTTTGAAATAGGCCTAAATTTGGGGCCGAAGTGAAAAATCCCTTGGGCTGAAACCGGTTCAGCCGGTTGCAAGTCGCTTGGGCAGATTTTTTTTTGGCTGGTCTCTCTGGAAATTTCCAATTTTTTTTCCCGCGGCCCCCCTCTCTCTTCTTCCTCTCTTCTTCTTCCTGCGAGCTCCTTGAATCGGCCGCGTCTTCCTCCGCGTCATGGCGAGCAAGTTTCTCCGGTAAGCTTCTTCTTTTTGGAGTTCTTTTGTCTCTCTCCTTCGGCGGTCCATTGCTCTTGCAACTTGATGGCCGAAGGTCTTCTCCTCTTGGTCCGGCAGCAACGATGGAAGCTCGTGGCTTTTCCTTTTCCTCGGGTGGCTGCTCCGGCGTGTACTGTGGCCTTGTAAGATGACGTGTCTCTTCCTTCCTCCAGCGTGAGGCTTCGGCCAGTTAAGCTCTCAACAACTTGATTCTTCTATTTCCCCTATTTCAACTCCACTTCGGCCAGCATGGGTTCTGGACCGCCGGCGGCACTCCGACCGGCGGCGAGTTGACAGTAGACACTCTTGGACCTGGTGAGTAATTCTAGATCATCAGATTTATTCCGTAGTAACTCTAGAGTTAATTTCTCAAGATATGATGTTAAATGCTCTAAATAGCACTATTTGTTCAATAGCTTCCATAGGCTCACCGGTAGCATTCCAGCTCCGGCCGAGCTGCATACTGTCTCATTAGACCCCAACGAACAATTGTAGAACAAAAGATTTATTTCTTAGTAACCGTGTGTAAAGATTTCCAGATAGTTGTGTATAGACCCTTATATGGGAAATTTCTGAAAAATGGCTTCCTTTTGTGAAATTGCTTTAGAAACTTTCTTGAAAA
>JANHAO010006518.1:0-21231 GCA_026873985.1 Saraca asoca
ATAAAGTTGGATGAATTTGATATTAAATATATTAAACCCTTTAATTTGTTTCAATCAACTTTTTCTTAAAAAGCTGAATAACATTCATAGATGTTAGGATTGTTTGGAAATTAATTAAGCGAAACCCTCTTCAAAAAAAAAATGAATTTTTCTAACACTATAATTTTTCTCCATTTCAAAATTGAAATTTTATAAAAATAGTTTTTTAATATCATTTAATAATCATTATTGTAAACATATTAATATGCCTAAAAAATCAATGGTTTCTTCGATCACTTATACATATTTAAGTCATGTATCACTTTTAATATTATATAAAATAAAATGGGATATAAAAAATATAAATAAATAATTTTTTTAAAAAGAGTAAATAAACAAATTATATAACGAGCTAAATAGTTTTAGATGAAAGATAGTCTTAGGAAAAACAAGTAACCATTTTATGAATGGACATCATAAGGTGCTAAAACCTTCCCTGCACATAATTAACCCTTAAACTTGAACTCTAAATTATGTAGATTTTATTTTGGTGTTCCAATCACACCACTAAAAAATGATGGGTAGCAACTCCTTTTATTTATCCAAATATGTGCACATTTTAAATTTGCATTTTGCATCTTTAATCTTATGATCTAAAAAAATGATACAGTTGCACATATTGAATAACCATATAGGTCATCTTAAATGATAAGAAATAAGTTGATTTGGTTAAATGATCAATGATAACCTAAATCAAGTCATAACCTTTTTGCGTTCGTGGCAATCTAACTACGAAATCCATCATTATACTTTCCCATTCCCATTCTGGGATTTTGATAAATTGGTGTAACCTTGCCAGACGTTGATGTTTAGCCTTTACTTGATGACACATTAAACATTTTATGTATTCAAGCACATCTTGTCTGATGTCTTCCCACCAGAATACATCCTTCAAATCATGATATATTTTAGATACTCCTAGGTGCATTTTATGCCGCGAATTATGCACTTGATTTAGCAAATCATTACATATATTTGGGAGTACCTACAACCATCCTTCCTTTTTGAGCACTTTGTCTCATTCACTGTGAATTCCGAATCTGATTCTATTTTTTCTTTTATTAGAAAATAGTATAGTGAAAATCTTGTTTTTAAGCATCTATAATTCGATCAAGTATCACGAATTGCACTGTCATATGGGCAAGAATTATAGTTTGATTCGAAACTTTTAATTACATTCCAATCTTTTCCACCTATGGGTTAAAACACAGCAAATTTTCTTCTCTGGAAAGAAAATGAGCTAAACTCACTGACTTGTAACTCAATGCATTAGGATCTTAATCCTAGACAAAGAAGGTGGATGGAGCTGGTTAAAGATTATGCCCAGATGATACCATATTGAGCAATCATAATCTTTGATCAACTCTATCCATCTTATTTGTCTAAGGTTAAGATCCTTCTATTTAAAGATATACTTTGGACTTTATGATATAAATAAATCTCACACATTTCTCCATACAGATAATGTCTCCATATTTTTAATGCAAAAACTACCACCGTCATTTCCAAATTATAAGTAGGATAGTTTTGTTCATGTTTCTTCAATTGTCATAATGCATGTGCAATTACTTTTCCATTCTATTAATACACACCCAAGTCTAATGCATAGAGCATCGTATTACATCACATAACCACCTAATCCAAATAGTAATGCCAACACCAAAACTGCTATCAAGCATTCCTTTAATTTTTGGAAACTTCCCTAACAAGTAGAAGTCGATTCAAATCGTACTCCTTTTCAATTTGGTCTAACAATTTATATGTTGTTATATACATTTTCTAGACCTGCAAGATGGGCTGGCAAAAGCCAGGCAATAAGTTAAGTTGGGATGAGAGAAAGAGCTAAGTTCAACATGTCACTATCTACGTAAGCAACAGAACAAGGCAAAGTCCCAACTCGTTAAAGGAGAAGTCGCTGCTCGTATAGCTGGCAACTTGCTATACGAGCTCGCACTGCCAAAGGCGAGCTCGTGAGGATTGTCTTCGCTAATCGAGGGCCAATAACAACTGAGGGTTCTAGCTAAAGAATGTCGCACCTCGCCTAGCTAAATTGTGAAACAACAACCCTCTTAGACTTTGTTCATGGGACCAGTCTATAGGAAGCAGCATATTGGCCCCACCCATACAAAGCAAACATCAAAAGCCAATCGACAGTCTGTAAAAGACATTTTATAGTAGTTTAGGCTATCTTGTATATTTATTTTGATGTAACAGAAATACAAATTGAGTAATTATTATTGTAACCTCCCCAGCCTCTATAAATAGAAGGAGGGAGATCACTGTAAGAAAGGCGAAAATAGCCATACTAAAACTCTGTAGAAACTCCTTCAGATCAATACATTACCGTGGACGTAAGGATCAGTATTGCCTAATTTTGGCCAAATCACGTTAAAAATACTGTGTGCCTTAATTGCTTATCCTCTAATTTGTCTTCATTCTTCATTTGCAATAATTAGAAAGCAGTTTAAGTCTGTAAGAACTCTTTTGGTTAACTAGATTCTGGCAGAACCAAAATCTATCATTAACATTTTGGCACAATCTATGAGGACTCATCTGCTCTCTAGTTAATCTCTTATTTTTGTTGATCTCTAATGTAGCTGTAATGGCAAGATGAAGAGCCACTAGAGCTTTAACTGCATTGGTTGACCCCCTAAAAGGTTATATGTCTATAACGAACTCCTCCACTACTCCTGTCATTGGTGGCAAGCTGGCTAGCCCCCAGCCAGCTTTTTTCAATCGCTGCTATTGCAACGGCCCAGCCAGCTTTTTTCAACCGTTGCTATTGCAACGACCCCGATGGAGTACAAGCCTAGTTTAGTGCCAAGAAAGGCTGGAGAATATGATGGAATAACTGACTAAAGTAGTCACCACACTAGCACAAGCCCAAGCTCAGAGTTTACAAAGGTAGAACGAAGCTGCTATACCTAAGAATGTTCCATAGCAATAGCAAGCTAGATGTTCAAACAAAGCCAATCAAACTCCAAGTTGTTGTTCTCACCACCAGGAGAGTCAAAGGGATCAGCAGTCTTATGGCCAATGATCTAAGGTGAGGGAACCGCTGCTAGAAGAATTGTATCAAAAAATAAATCAATCGAAAAAATGTCTCTGGGCTCCTAATAACTGAGCTTGTTTTGAGGACAAGTCACCGTTCTCTAAAGAGATCGAGGCTCAGCCCCTCCCTATCAAGCTCAAAGTCCCCATGATTCCTCTATACAATGGGGACATTGATCCTTATGACCACTTAGACGTGTTCAATGTTTAGATAGACTTGTAAAAGGTTGATCCTCTGATCAAATGCTGAGTTTTCCTAGCTACACTAGGAGGTATACCTCAGGCATGGTTCAGAAGCCTTCCTATTCGCTAGATATACAACTGGGAGGAGTGCCAGTAGAAGTTGATCAGCCAGTACCGAGAGTTGAAGAGGCAGCTTGTGCCCCCTACCACCTCGTGATGGTCTTTCAACATAAGCATGAGGTGCTGAAAGATTATATTACCAGGTTTAAACTTGAAACCAACTCGGTAGAGAATCCATCTAAAGAAACCATTTTGGCAACAATCTCTGTGGGACTCTGTAAAAATGGAAAGCTATATAAAAGTCTATACAAGTCCCCCATGAAAGATTTAACTAAGTTTTATGAATGAGCTGCCAAGCAGATCAAATGGAAAGAAACCTTTAGCTCAGGAAAGCCTAATTGGAAGCACAAAAAGGATAGCTCAGCCCATAATAAGAAGATGAGTAATGTGGATCAAGATGACCATTCTGACGAGCGAACTACAAAGAAGTCCAATAGGCCCAAGAGTGAGCGATCTCAGCACCCAGGTTGCCATGAGTACTACAGCATCCTATCAAACTCTCAAGATAGGATATACATGACAGAGAGGGATCGAGAGGATTTCGGGAGGCCTGTGCCCTTCAAAATTTCCTACAGGTGGAGGAACCAAGAAGAATTTTATGCTTATCATAACAAAGCTGGCCATGGCACTTCTAATTACTTGGCCCTCAGAGACACGATTGAGGATCTGATAAAGAAAGGCCGCCTAAAAGAGTAGTGGTATAACCTATGGAGTAGCGACCTCAGCATCCCCAGCGAGATCCTAATTGAGAGCCAGGGGGCTTAGTTAGAATTATACACTAATGTATTATAATTCAAAAGCTAGTGTTAAAGCTACTCTTTGTCTTTGTTGAAAGAAACTATATTTTGTCGATTGGTCTAGTTCTAATTGCCTGAATCCAACTTGCTTTGTGCTATTGAAAGTGCGCGACCCTTTTGAACTCGCATGCAGCCAACTTTCCTATGCAACATGCATATTCAGTTTGCCAATTATGACCTCTGGTCCAATTGAAGCGTGGAGATGGTCAAAATAAACTTATTTGCCAATTGTGACCTTTCGTCCAGTTAAGGTGTGGAGACGTTCAAAATAAGCTCATTTGCCAACTGTGACCCCTGGTCCAGTTGAGTCAAGGAGACACTCAAAATAAACTCATTTGCCAACTGTGACCTCTGGTCTAGTTGAGGCATGGAGATGCTCAAAATAAACTCATTCGCCAACTACAACCTCTAGTCCAGTTGAAGCGTAGAGACGCTCAAATTAAACTCATTTACCAACTACGACCTCTAGTCCAATTGAGGCGTAGAGATGCTTAAAATAAACTCATTGGTCAACTGTGACCTCTGGTCCAGTTAAGGCATGGAGATGCTTAAAATAAACTCAACCAAATTGTGATCTACTTTTACATTATTCATCACTGAAGCATTGTGGTTCTTAGATTTGTTAACAAATGCAATCGATTAGTTATTTAAGACATTTTGTTTTACTGTGATTAGCAAGAATTTGTGTTTTCATTTGTGATATGCAGAATATTCATTACAATATGCAAGAATCATAAAGAAAGGTTTTTTCATTAAAAAGCCTCAACGAGGTAAATGTACAAGATTTGAAGTACAAATTAGAGCAAGCCGAAGGCTAAAGAGAATAAAAAAAAAGGCCCGCCACTGGGAGACAAACTCCGACCTCCTAAGGGACCGACGGGCATGTCAGATCCCCAACTTTCTTCTTCCAGTCACCTCCTCAGCAGTAAACTCCTCCTCAACCTCACCCTTAGCACTAAGGACTCCAAAGAAACACACCGGAGTGGCTGAGAAGGAAAAACCCAATGGCATCACCGTGAGGAAATAATCCAAGATCTACGTAAGATCTTCTCTCATTCTCAGGGAAGGAGAATTGTCTGAAAAGGCTTCCTAGGCAACAGACCATGCACATCTTTTTGGAAAAGTAGACCACCAAAAATATAGGGGGCTTATCTAAGGTTCCCATCAACTTACTCAATGACAGAAGGAGGAAGAACTCCTCACACTTTAAATAGATTGGCCCCAATCCCACTGAAAAGTCCAAGAGGCGCTCTTAAACCACTCTTGTTAAATGCTTTGGAAGAAAACGAGGCAAACTCATTCATGACAATGAGACACATATAGTAAGAGGTAGATGAAATGACACGTTGATTGAAGACTTAGACTATATAGTAATTCATAAAGAAGGCCCTTTACCAGCTAAACTGTTCAACTCCCAGCCTATGAAGCAAGCTGAGAGTTAGGGGGCTTATGTTATATACATTTTCCAAACCTGTGAGATAGGCTACAAAAGCCAGGCAACAAGCTAAGTTCGGATGAGAGAAAGAGCCAAGCTTAGCAGGTCACTATCTGCATAAGTAATGGAATGAGGTAGAGTCCTAACTCACTAAGGGACAAGTCTTAGCTTGCATAGCCAGTAACTTACTATATGAGCTCGCATTACCAAAGGTGACCTCATGTGGAACGTCATTGCTGATCGAAGGCCAGTAACAACTAAGAGTTCTAGCTTGCGAACATCGCACCTTGCCCAACTAAATCGTGAAACAACAACCCTCTTAGACTTTGTTCATGGGACCAGTCTATAAAAAGCAACACGCCAGCCCCACCTGCAGAAAGTAAACATCAGAAGTCAGTTGACAGTCTGCAGAAGACATTTTATAGTAGTCTAGGCTGTCTTGAATATTTATTTTAATGTAACGTAAATACAAACTGAGTAATTACTATTATAACATCCCCAGCCTTTATAAATAAGAGAAGGGAGATCACTATTGTTGACACCAAAATTTGGTTAATAGATTTATGTCCGATATCACCCCAGACTACAAGTTGAATATGAAAGAAAGTGGAAAAGAAAGACACTGGAAAAGAAGAAAAATAGCAGACACCAGGAGTTTTATCGTGGTTCAGCTAAAGCCAAGTTAGCCCCTACATCCGCACTGATTTTGATTATCAACTAACAGTTGTTTTTCTTTATTTTATTATAATGGCAGTGCTTTCTCACTATTTAAAGTGCTCTCTCTTTGTTTCTGCAGAGTGTCTGCATGCAAAATCCTTCCTCCCTTATTACAATGATTATCCCTTCTTATTTATAGAAGGGGGAAGGGTTACAAGTGTAATTATACAAATAGCAGAATGATTATTTTCACCGAACCAGGCATTTAATGCTTGGCGTCGGACTACTAGGGGGCTCATATGTTGGTTTGAAGGATGAACCCCTTAATTGCTGATTGAACTCCATACATGTGTATGACTCGCTAACCTTATGACCTGGTGTTATGCTAGTGGATGAGTTGGAGGCTCCAACTGACCTCGCTATACTCGCTTAGTTATTTTCCTTGAGGATAGTGGGAGTGACAGCCCTTTCTCTGACGAATTGAAAGCCTTCCCAGTAAGTTGTGCTCCTTGTTGCGCCTCACTCAATGCCTTCAACTCATGCCCGATGGCTTGGAATCCTCGCTGAGTGACCTCGATCTCCAATTTGGGCCTCCACCTAGTTGGTTATGCCTCTTACTAGACTTCGACTGACCTAACCAGTACTTTCTGGAAAATACCCGTAAGATAAGTCCCCCAACTCTTAATTCACTCTGCAGGCTGGGAGTTGCAATTGGTAGTTAAAGTCTTCATTTGCAATCTGTAGGATGGAGAAGTCTTTATGTTTAGACTATCAAGTTGTCTTTTCTGTCTTTAGACTTTCATTTCCCTTATTTTAGGCTATACTTCTCACTATGCGTAATTTTTAGCCATTGGTGTGGCGATCTCATTTTTTCTAGACCATCAAATCTAGAATAGCCAAATATGCTCTGGGTGACTCAATGGACCCAGACTGGTTTATAAAGCCTATCAAGTTTCTCTTACTTCTTTATGAGATTGCCTGATAGCAACTCAAGCCCCTATGCCATCTCCCTACGGTCTTTTAGAGTAAGCATGAAACACTAAAAAACTATATCACTCGCTTCAGACGTGAGGTCAACAATGTCGAGCAGCCCTCAGATGAGGCCATCCTGACTATCGTCTCAATGGGACTTCACAGAGATGGGAAGCTATTCAAGAGTCTGTACAAGTTCCCAGTTAGCAACCTAAGAGAATTCTATGAGCAAGTCGTGAAGCATATCAGATGGGACGAAACTTTCAATCCACAGAAGCTCGAGTCAAGCAGCTTGACCCAAAATAAGAAGAATAGTAACCATGGAAATGGAGTGACAGCCTCGATCATCAGCTCGCTAAGAAGAGCAAGGAAGAATGGCCCCCATTTTCAAGTCATCATAACACCTATAGCATCTTGTCGGACTCTCAAGACAAGATCTTTACAATGGAAAGGGATAAAAAGGATTTCAAAAAGCCTCCACCCTTGAAGACTCCCAGCATGTCTAGACTTAACCGAGGAAAATTCTACGTGTACCACAACGAGTTCGGGCATGCTACCTCAAAGTGTTGGCTGCTAAGAGACGCTATGTAAGATCTCATCAAAAGAGGTCGCCTACAAGACTATGTTGTGCAACCTTCCAGGCAGCGACTTGGACCATCTCGACAGAACCTCGAGCAAGAGTAATCTCCTACTATCAGGACTATCTTTTAAACTTCTGTAATTTTTGTGAATTATGTAAACATTTTGAATACTCTCCTAATTTTAAATTTTCTTCGGATAAGTGATTTACCTAACTGACACCCCCTTTTATTTGGGCATAAGATTGCCCCAACCACAAGATCGGTCACCCTTCTATTTGGCCACGAGATTGGCTTAAGCACGAGATCACTCACTTGTTAATTTCATAGCTTTTATGCGAACTTACTTACTTAGCCATGAGATCAGCCCGAGCATAAGATCGCTCACTTCTTAATTTCACAGCTCTTATACGAACTTTGCTATTTTGTAGCTCTCATGTGAAATTTGATATTTTGTAGCTCTCATATGAACTTACTTACTTGGCCACGAAATCGGCCCGAGCATGAGATCACTCACTTGTTAATTTCACAGCTCTCATGCAAACTTTGTTATTTCGTAGCTCTCATGCGAATTTTGTTATTTCACAGCTCTCATGCGAACCTACCTACTTGGCCATGAGATCGGCCCAAGCACAAGATCATTCACTTGTTAATTTCACAACTCTCATGTGAACTATATTATTTCGTAGCTCTCATGCGAGTTTGTATGTTATTTTACATTTCTTATACTGACTTATCTACTTATTTGGCCACAGGATCAACCCAAGCAGGAGATCGCTCTAACTCATAGCTTACTTGCAACCACATGTTCGCTTCTTTCATGCTATTTTTTGACTACATGCAGATCGCACAAATTGTTCAAACAGTGCAAAAATACAAAGGCAACAAGCAGAAATCACAAAAGGAAATTTTATTCATTAAAAGACCTCATCGAGGTAGAACTACATCAGAAAGCTCTGGATACAGACTAATCAAAATACTAAGAGAAAAACCTATGACTAAGAAGAATGACCGGCCGCTAAGGGCCTTACCCTGGCTGATTAGAGCCCGTGAGCCACCAAGGACTTCAATTTTCTTCTTCCAATGCACCTCTGGTGGTAGCACCATAGCTCTTTATTTTATTCGGCCTCCAGCTCCCTTTCTGATTCATGAAAGAAGCAAATCAAGAAGCGCCAAGAAAATGGTCAGCCGAACAGTTACCTCACGGCAGACCCGTGAGGACGTAGTATGAGATCCATATGAGATCCCTCCATGTTATCAAAGAAGCTAAATCTTCTGAACTTCCTATGCGGCAAGCCATACACGTCCCGTTGGAAAGCCAAAATGCCGGAAACAATGGCGGATCGTCTAAAGTCTTCATGTTTTACTCAGCGCAGAGGTAGAAGGAATTCCTCCTCCCTTATATAGAGTCAGGGCCAGCTCCATTGAAGGATCTAAATTCATCCCCTCAACCATCATCATTTATTGCCTCAGAAAAGGTTAAAGTTAACTCATCACCAATCATCCAACACGTGCCATAAAGAGCACAGCCTAAAGCAGATGAAATGATAGTCTCAGAGGAAGACTTTGACTGAATGGAAACTAAAGAGTCTCAACTCTCAGCTCACTAACTCCCAGCCCGCAAAGCGAGCTGAGAGTTAGGGGGATTATATTATATGTGAAAATCAGTTCATCCTAGATAGACCCGCGGGTAGCCCAAGAGTGGCAAGGAATTAACTTGTGAAATGTTCATACCACTCTGCCAATCAGATCACATCGTGAAGCGACCTCTTTAGCTCAAGCTCGTGCATGACAGAGTGAGCTCGACCACCACTTTCCCATCTCGAGGATGGATGTGACCCTAGATTGAATGACCAAACTAATGAAGTATGACTAGCAACCTGAGAGCTCACTAGGTAGAAGACCCATTAACACTTTGCCCAGCAGACACGTCAGGCCCACTTGCTAAAAATAATCTGTAGTAGCCGAATAGCAAGATTTTGTTTGTTCATTCTGTCTTGTATAATAAATGTTGATGTAGTAGATTTACTGCATATGAAATTACTATTGTAACCTCCTCTCCTTTATACATATGAGGAAGGAGTCCTTTGCAAGGGAGATGACTCGAGGAGGTAGGCTAAAACTCTGCCAAAATAGAGAGAAAGAAACATTGTATGCTGAGATTTTTATAGAAATACCTCCATAACAATACATTATTGTGGACGTAGGGTCCAGTTTTATTCGGATTTGGCTGAACCACGTTAAAAATCCTGTGTCTTTTTTTTGTTCTTCCTTTCAGCTCTGTATATTTTACTGATTTCATGTGTTTTAACTAGTCACGATTAGAAATCCTGAAAGAATCCCCCCATTGGCTGGATTTTGGCTCGTTACAAAAATTCAACGTTAACATCTTTGGCGCCGTCTGTAGGGATCTCACTGCTCTGGTTCGTCTCCCATTGCAATGGCCAAAGGAAGAGCTACTAGAGCTTCAAATGTGCGACTCCATCCTTCAAATGGTCATGTCTCTATGACAGACTCGTCCACTACTCCTATTGTCGAAGCAGTCACTGGTGTCCCTCCAACCAGCTCAGTATAACTAGTTCCCACTACTAACAGCACCGATGAAGTGCAAACCTGGCTTCAATGTCAGGAAAAGCTTGAACATATGATGGGAGAGTTGGGTAAAATAGTCACAATGCTAGTACAAGCACAAGCTCAGAATGTACAAGGGCAAGCCAAAACTATCGCACCCAAAGTTGAGCCCTCCAAGGAAACTAATCAAGAGCAAATCTCAAATTGTCATTCATATAGCTGGAAGAGTGAACTAAGCCACCAAGTCTCTAGCTAACGACTGAAGGGCTTGGATATTTTGGTGGAAAATCTCCTTCAAAGAGTCAAGCACTTGGAAGAGCACCCTCAAGCTCGAAATGACCCCATTCTCTAAGGAAATCGTGGAGGAACTGCTCCCGTGCAAGCTCAAAGTCCCAACCATTCCGTTATATGACGGAGACAGCGACCAGTACAACCATCTGAACATGTTCAATATCCAGATGGACCTTCAAACTTGCAACTCCTTAGTCAAGTGTCACGTTTTTCCAGCTACTTTGGGTGAAGTCCTTTAATGTGGCTCAAGAACCTCCTGGCTTGTAGCATTAGCAGTTGGGAGGAGTGTCAGGAAAAGTTCATTGACCAGTACTAAGTGCTAAAGAAGTAACTCACGCCCTCGTGCCATGTCACTACGATCTTTTAAAGTAAGCATGAAACACTGAAAAACTATATCACTTGCTTTAGACATGAGATCAACAATGTCGAGAAGCCCTCAAATGAGGCCATCCTAACCGCCATCTCAGTGGGACTTCATAGAGATGGGAAGCTGTTCAAGAGTCTATACAAGTCCCCAGTTAGCAACCTGGGAGAATTCTATGAGTAAGCCATGAAGCAGATCAGATGGGATGAAACTTTCAATCCATAGAAGCTCAAGTCCAGTAGCTTGGCCCAAAATAAGAAGAAGAGTAACCGTGGAAACAGAGTGACAGCCTTGATCATTAGCTCACTAAGAAGAGCAAGGATAAATGGCCCCCATTTTCAAGTCGTCACAGCACCTATAGCATCTTATTAGACTCCCAAGATAAGATCTTTGCAATGGAAAGGGATAAAGAGGATTTCAGAAGCCTCTACCCTTGAAGACTCCCAGCAAATCCAGACTCAATCGAGGAAAATTCTGCATGTACCACAATGAGTTCGGGCATGCTACCTCAGAGTGCTGGGTGCTAAGAGACCCTATTTAAGATCTCATCAAAAGAGGTCACCTACAAGACTATGTTGTGCAACCTTCGAGGCAGTGGCTTGGACCATCTCAATAGGACCCCGAGCAAGAGCAATCTCCTACTATTAGGACTATCTTTTAAACTTCTGTAATTTTTATGAATTATGTAAACATTTTGAATACTCTACTGATTTAAAATTTTCTTCGGATAGGTGATTCGCCTATTGGTCACCCCTTTTTATTTGGGAACAAAATCGCCCCGACCAAAAGATTGGTTACCCTTCTATTTGGCCATGATATTGGCTTGAGCACGAGATCGCTCACTTGTTAATTTCGTAGCTCTTATGCGAACTTACTTACTTAGCCACGAGATCGGCCCAAGCACAAGATCGCTTGCTTGTTAATTTCGTAGCTCTCATGCAAACTTTGCTATTTCACAGCTCTTATGTGAACTTACTTACTTAGCCATAAGATCGGCCCGAGCACGAGATTGCTTACTTGTTAATTTTGTAGCTCTCATGCTAACTTTGTTATTTTGTAACTCTCATGCGAATTTTGCTATTTCGTAGCTCTCATGTGAACCTACCTACTTGGCCATGAGATCGGCCCGAGCACAAGATCACTCACTTGTTAATTTCACAGCTCTCATGTGAACTATATTATTTCGCAGCTCTCATGCAAGTTTGTATGTTATTTCACATTTCTCATGCTGACTTATCTACTTATTTGGTCACAGGATAGGCTCAAGCAGGAGATCACTCTAACTCACAGCTTACTTGCAACCAAGTGTTCGCTTCTCTCACACTATTTTTTGACTATGTACAGATCATACAAATTGTTCAAATAGTGCAAAAATACTAGGGCAACAAGCAAAAATCACAAAAGAAAATTTTATTCATTAAAAGACTTCATCGAGGAAGAACTATATTAGAAAGCTCTGGATACAGAATAATTAAAATACAAAGAGAAAAACCTATGACTAAGAAGAAAGACCGACTGCTAAGGGCCTTACCCTAGCTGATTAGAGCCTGTGAGCCACCAAGGACTTCAACTTTCTTCTTCCAATGCACCTCTGGTGGTAGCACTGTAGCTCTTTATTTTATCCGGCTTCCAGCTTCCCTTCTGATTCACGAAAGAAGCAAATCAAGAGGCGCCAAGAACTTGGTCAGCCAAACAATTGCCTCAAGGCAAACCCAAGAGGGCGTAGTTTGAGATCCATACGAGATCCCTCTATATTATCAGAGAAGCCAAATCTTTCAAACTTCCTATGTGGCAGGCCATACACACCCCGTTGGAAAGCCAGAATGCTGGAAACAATGGCGGATCATCCAGAGTCTTCATGTTTTACTCAGCATAGAGGTAGAGGGCATTCCTCCTCCCTTATATAGAGCCAAGGTCGGCTCTATCGAAGGATCTAGATTCATCCCCTCAATCGTTATCATTTATTGCCTCAGAAAAGGCTAAATCTGACTCATCACCAATCATCTGACACATGCCATAAAGAGCACAGCCTAAGCAGATGAAATGACAGTCTCAGAGGAAGACTTTGATCGAATAAAAACTGAAGAGTCTTAACTTCCAGCCCGCAAAGTAAGCTGAGAGTTAAGAGGATTATATTATATGTGAAAATCAGTTCGTCCTAGATGGACCCGCGGGCAGCCCGAGAGTGGCAAGGAATTAACTTTCAAAATGCTCATACCACTCTGTCAATTAGATCACGTCGTAAAGCGACCTCTTCAGCTCAAGCTCATGCGTGACAATGCGAGCTCAACCATTAGTTCCCCATCTCAAGGATAGGTGTGACCCCAGATTGAATGACCTGATTAATGAAGTATAACTAGCAACCTGAGAGCTCGCTAAGTAGAAGACCCATTCACACTTTATCCAGCAGACACGTCAGGCCTACCTGCTGAAAACAATCAACAGCAGCTGAATAGCAAGATTTTGTCTGTTCATTTTGTCTTGTATAATAAATATTGATGTAATAGATTTACTACATATGAAATTACTATTGTAACCTCCTCTCCTTTATAAATATGAGAAAGGAGCCCTCTGTAAGGGAGATGACCAGGGGAGGTAGGCTGAAACTCTGCCAAAATAGAGAAAAAGAAATATTGTATGCTGAGATTTTTGTAGAAACACCTCCATAACAATACACTACTATGGACATAGGGTCCAGTTTTATCCGAATTTGACCGAATCATGTTAAAAATCCTGTGTCTTTTTACTGCTCTTCCTTTCACCTCTATACATTTTACTGATTTCTTGTGTTTTAACTAGTCACGGTCAGAGATCCTGAAAGAATCCCCCCATTGGCCGGATTTTGGCTCGTTACAAAAATTCGACGTTAACATCTTTGGCATCGTCTGTGGGGATCTCACTGTTCTGGTTCATCTCCCACTGCAATGGCTAGGGGAAAAGCTACTAAAGCTTCAAATATGTAACTCCATCCTCCAAATGGTCATGTCTCCATGACAGACTCGTCCACCGCTCCTATTTTTAGAGCAGTTACTAGTGTCCCTCCAGCTAGCTCAGTATAACTAGTTCTCACTGCTAACAGCATTGATGAAGTGCAAACCTGGTTTCAACGTCAGGAAAAGCTTGAATATATGATAGGAAAGCTGGCTAAAATAGTCACAATGCTAGTGCAAGCACAAGCTCAGAATGTATAAGGGCAAGCCGAGGCCGTCACACCCGGAGTTGAGCCTTCCAAGGAAACTGATCAAGAGCAAATCTCAAATTACCGTTCGCATGGCTAGAAAAGTGAACCAAGCCACCATGTCTCTAGCCAACGACTGGGGGGCTTGGATGTTTTGGTGAAAAATATCCTTCAAAGAGTCAAGCACTTGGAAGAGCACCCTCAAGCTCGAAATGACCAAGGTCACTTCGAGGACCAAACCCTATTCTCTAGGGAAATCTTGGAGGAACTGCTCCTGCGCAAGCTCAAAGTCCCAACCATTCTGTTATATGACAGAGACAGCGACCAGTACAACCATCTGGACCTGTTCAATATCTAGATGGACCTTCAAACTTGCAACTCATTGGTCAAATGTTACATTTTTCTTGCTACTTTGGGTGAAGTCCCTTTAATGTAGCTCAAGAACCTCCTGGCTCATAGCATTAGCAGTTAGGAGGAGTGTTAGGAAAAGTTCATTAACTAGTACTGAGTGCTGAAAAAGTAACTCATGCCCTCGTACCATCTCGCTACAATCTTTTAAAGTAAGCATGAAATACTAAAAGACTATATCACTCACTTCAGATGTGAAGTCAACAATGTCAAGAAGCCCTCAGATGAGGCCATCCTGACCCCCGTCTCAGAGGGACTTCGCAGAGATGGGAAATTATTCAAGAGTCTGTACAAGTCCCTAGTTAGCAACCTAGAAGAATTCTATGAGTGAGCCATGAAGTAGATTAGATGGGACGAAACTTTCAATCCACAGAAGCTTGAGTCAAGTAGCTCAGCCCAAAATAAGAAGAAGAGTAATCATGGAAACGGAATGACAGCCTCGATCATCAGCTCCCTAAGAAGAGCAAGGATGAATGGCCCCCATTTTCAAGTCGTCACAACACCTATAGCATCTTGTCAAACTCCCAAGACAAAATCTTTGCAATGGAATAGGATAAAGAGGATTTGGAAAACCTCCACCCTTAAAGACTCCCAGCAAGTCCATACTCAACCGAGGAAAATTCTGCGTGTACCACAATGAGTTTTGGCATGCTACCTCAGAGTGTTAGGTGCTAAGAGACGCTATCTAAGATCCCATCAAAACAGGTCACCTACAAGACTATGTTGTGTAACCTTCTAGGCAACGGCTTGGACCATCTCGGTAAGACCCTAAGCAAGAGCAATCTCCTACTATCAGGACTATCTTTTGAACTTCTGTAATTTTTGTGAATTATATAAATATTTTGAATACTCTACTGATTTTAAATTTTCTTCGGATAAGTGATTCACCTAACTGGCACCCCCTTTTATTTGGGCACAACATCGCCCTGACCAAAAGATTGGTCACCTTTTTATGTGGATACAAGATCGCCCTAACCACAAGATCAATCACCCTTTTATTTGGGCACAAGATCGCCCTGACCACAAGATTGGTCACCCTTATATTTGGCCACGAGATCGCTCCCTTGTTAATTTCGCAGCTCTTATGCAAACTTACTTACTTGGCCACGAGATCGGCCTGAGCACAAGATCGCTCACTTATTAATTTCATAACTCTCATGCAAACTTTTCTATTTCATAACTCTCATGCGAACTTTGATATTTCGTAGCTCTCATGTGAACTTACTTACTTGGCCATGAGATCAGCCCGAGCACGAGATCGCTCACTTATTAGTTTTGTAACTCTCATGCGAATTTTGTTATTTCGCAGCTTTCATGCAAATTTTGCTATTTCGTAACTCTCATGCGAACCTACCTACTTGGCCACGAGATCAACCGAGCACGAGGTCGCTCACTTGTTTATTTCACAACTCTCATGTGAACTATATTATTTCGTAGCTTTCATGTGACTTTGTATGTTATTTCACATTTCTCATACTGACTTATCTACTTATTTGGCCATAGGATTGGCCCAAGCAGGAGATCGCTCTAACTCACAGCGTACTTACAACCAAATGTTCGTTGCTCTTACGCTAGTTTTTGACTATGTGCAAATCGCACAAATTGTTCAAACAGTGCAAAAATACAAGGGCAACAAGTAGAAATTGCAAAAGGAAATTTTATTCATTAAAATACCTCATCGAGGCTGAACTACATCAGAAAGCTCTGGATACAGACTAATCAAAATACAAAGGAAAAAACCTATGACTCAGAAGAAGGACTGGCCGTAAAGGGCCTTACCCTAGTTGATTAGAGCCCGTGAGCCATCAAAGACTTCAACTTTCTTCTTCCAATGCACCTCTGGTGGTAGCACCGTAGCTCTTTATTTTATCCAACCTCTAGCTCCCCTTCTGATTCACGAAAGAAGCAAATCGAGAAGCGCCAAGAACTTAGCCATTCGAACAGTTGCCTCATGGTAGACCCTAGAGGACGTAGTCTGAGTTCCATATGAGATCCATATGAGATCCCTCCATGTTATCAGAGAAGTCAAATCTTTTGAACTTCCTATACGGCAGGCCATACACACCCCGTTGGAAAGCCAGAATGCCGAAAATAATGGCGGATCATCTGGAGTCTTCATGTTTTACTCAGCGTGGAGGTAGAAGGAATTCCTCCTCCCTTATATAGAGCCAGGGTCAGCTCCATCAAAAGATCTAGATTCATCCCCTCAACTATCATCATTTATTACCTCAGAAAAGGATAAAGCTGACTCATCACCAACCATCCGACACGTGCCATAAAGAGCACAACCTAAAGCAAATGAAATGATAGTCTCAGAAGAAGACTTTGACCAAACGGAAACTAAAAAGTCTTAACTCCTAGCCCGTAAAGTGAGTTGAGAGTTAGGGGGATTATATTATATATGAAAATCAATTCATCCTAGATGGACCCGTGGGCTGCCCGAGAGTGGCAAGGAATCAACTCGCAGAACACTCATACTGCTCTGCCAATCAGATAGTGTCACGAAGTGACCTCTTCAGCTCAAGCTCATGCGTGACAGAGTGAGCTCAACCTCGACTTCCCCATCTCGAGGGTGGGTGCGACCCCGGATTGAACGACTTGACTAATAAAGTATGACTAGCAACCTGAGAGCTCACTAGGCAGAAGACCCATTCACACTTTGCCCAGTAGACACGCTGGGCCCACATGCTGAAAATAATCTATAGCAGTCGAATAGCAAGATTTTATCTGTTCATTCTGTCTTGTATAATAAATGTTGATGTAATAGATTTACTGCATATGAAATTACTATTATAACCTCCTCTCCTCTATAAATATAAGGAATGAGCCCTCTGCAAGGGAGATGACCCAGGGAGATAGGCTGAAACTCTGTCAAAATAGAGAGAACAAAACATTGTATGCTGAGATTTTTGTAGAAATACCTCCATAACAATACACTACAGTGGACGTAAGGTCCAGTTTTATCCAGATTTGGCTTAATCACGTTAAAAATCCTGTGCCTTTTTACTATTCTTCCCTTCACCTCTGTATATTTTGCTAATTTCTTGTGTTTGAACTAGTCATAGTTAGAAATCCTGAAAGAATCCCCCCGTTGGCTGGATTTTGGCTCGTTACCAAAATTCAACGTCAACAGGAGTATTCCATCTCTCGTGAAACCATAAAGAGGCTGGAGGGAAGGATCTAGCTAACTTGTGCTTACGCCTATCTGGTCAAAACATCCCTTTTACATCACATTAACGGAGCTTCCGGTATCAACCATTATCTTTCTTACTTCAACGTTACCAATCTTTCCTCATATGACAATCACATCATCGTGGGGATAATGAATTCCTTGCGCATCTTCTTTCATGAATGAGATGTTGTCTAAGGCTACCTTAGCCTTCTTGACGAGTCTATTGTATTCCACATGACTCACAAGAAGAGCATGACATGCCGCTTGCACATAGCCATTGTGTGATTGGTTCAAGCTGCTTGTAATGTGAAGCCCACTGTGTATAGTGAAGATGGTCCTTATGGAAGGCGCTTCCTCACTCTCCAGAGTTTGGTGGTGCTGTGGTGCAGGCTGCTGGGGATGCGAGGGTCGCTACCCTGGGGACCTTCTCACATAGTCCCTCAGGGGGCCTCTCTTAATGAGATCCTCGATGGTGTCCTTTAGCGCCCAACAATCCGAAGTGTTGTGCCCAACTTCACTGTGATAGGCATAAAATTTATTGTGGTTCCTCCACTTAATAAGGGCCTTTAGGGGCCGCTAGGGCCTGCGAAAATCTTTATTATCCCTTTCAATAGTATAAATCATGTCTGGCATATCCGACAAAATAGAACAGCTATCGTGGCGACCTCGAGGTTAAGATTGTTCATTCCGGGCCTTTTTCACGGCTTGACCTCCAGAGCCACCCTTTTGGCCCTCTTTACTACTCCCGCCCCCAATTCTCTTCTTGCCTCGGTTGGAGGTGCTCATCTCCTCCTTCCGATTTGGTTTCTTCAAATCGAAGATTTCTTTCCATCAGATCTCTTTGGCAGCCTATTCATAGAACTCACCTAGGCTCTTGACAGGGGACTTGTATATGTCCTTGTACAATTTTCCATCCTTTCAGAGACTAACTAAGATTGTCGTAAGGATACTCTCATCCGATGAGTTTTCCACATTGCTACTTTCATGTCAGAACCTGGTGATATAATCTTTGAATGACTCATCTTTCCCCTAAAAGACTATCACTAAGTGGCAGTACAGGGCAAGCTGCTTCTTTAGTGCCTTATACTGATTGAGGAACTTCATTTGGCATTCCTCCCAACTCTTAATGCTACGAGTTAGGAAACTCCTAAACCATGTTCACGGCACCTCTCCAAGCATGATGGGGAAGACTCAGCACTTCACTAATGGATTGGAAGTTTGCAAGTCCATCTAAATGTTAAAAGCATCCAAATGACTGTAGGGATCGCTATCCCCATTATACAGGGGGATGTTTGGAATCTTAAATCTACGAGGAAAGGGCTCTGTCTCAATTTTGTGGGTGAACAGAGTTCCTTCCTCGTGGGATTCTCGATTATCCTGGGATATAGATTTCCTTTCTAGTTGTTCCATCCTTTGGAGTAGTTCTTTGATCATTGGGTCCCGGGGCTTAGACTGATGACTGGTAGTTTGCCAGCTCCTTTTATCTCACTTACCATAAGAGTGGCGGTCAGAGGTTTTATGCCTTTTGTTGTGCTCATGGCTGGATGAATCGTGGTCCATCTTTTGTTCATGGTCAGTTTCGTGTGAACTTTCATCTCGGAGTGAGCTTTCACCTTGTTGGTCACCCCCTTGTCTTTTTGTACTCGGTGGATTTTGGACCTTAATTGCGAGTTAGACGAATGGAGTGAATCGGCTCACTAACATTCGATTCTAACTTGTTCCTTGTGCTGAGGCGCTGGCTGATGACATCCACCCCTAGGTGTAACAACTTCACCCTGTCTAGGTGCACCCTAGGTGTGGGCCTGGTCCAACACTCTAACCATATCAGCCAACTCTTTCATGCTGTTTTCGAATGCTTCCTAACACTGGTCAAGTGCTTCTTAGCATTGTTACCAAGTTAGAGCTTCGTCAATTTCGGGAGCTACGAGTTGGTGCGGAATGAAAGAGGTTGTCCGGTATTGGCACCTGCCATAGGGGCAGCTAGGTTCTGCTATTGCTGTATCTGAGCTTCCGATTAGCCAATAGTGGTTTTCGTACTCCTGATGGCTTTTCCTCTTACCATCGTGCTTAAAACAACTATCAGGGATAAAAGATGAAGAGTGTACAGTGGGGGCCCTCCTTCTGGAGTCAAAATGTTGACATCGAAATTGGATCAACAGATCTGTGTCTGATATCACCCCAGACTGCAAGTTGAATATGAAAAAAAGTGGAAAAGAAATACACTGGAAAAGAGGAAAAACAGCAAACACCAAGAGTTTTATCATGGTTCACCTAAATCCAAGTCGGCCCCTATATCCACTCTAATTTTGATTATCAACTAATAGTTGTTTTTCTTTATTTTATTACAATGGCAGTGCTATTTCACTGTTTAAAGTGCTCTCTCTTTGTTCCTGCAGAGTGTCTGCATGCAAAATCCCTCCTCCCCTATTACAATGGCCATCCCTTCCTATTTATAGAAGGGGGAAGGGTTACAAATATAATTTTACAAGTAGCAGAATAATTATTTTCACCGCACCGGGCATTTAATGCTTGGCGTCGGACAATTAATACCAGGCATATCATTGTCAGACTGTCAGGGGACTGATGTGTCGATTTGGAGGCTAAGCTGTCAATTAGATATGTGTGCCCTTGATTGCTGATTGGACTCCGTACATGCATCTGGCTTGCTAACCTTGGGACCAGGCGTTATGCTGGTGGGCGAGCTGGAGGCTCCAACTGACCTTACTGTACTCACTTAGTCGTTCTCCTCGAGGACGGTTGGAGTGACAGCCCTCTCACTGATGAATTGAAAGCCTTCCCAGCAAGCTGTGCTCCTTGTCGCGATGTCGCTCAATGCCTTCAACTTGCGCCCAATGGCTTGGTATCCTCGTTGAGCGACTTCGATCTCCAACTTGGGCCTCCACCTAGTTGGTTATGCCTATTATTGGACTTTGGCCGGCCCAACCAGTACTTTCTGGAAAATACCCATAATAACTGTAAAAAAGGAGGAAACAACTATACTGAAACTTTGTAAAAATTCCTTCAAATCAATATATTATCGTGGATGTAGAGACCGGTACTGTCCAATTTTTGGCCGAACCACTTTAAAAATATTATGTGTCTTAGTTGCTCTTCCTCTGATTTCTTTTCATTCTTTATTTGTAACAACCGAAAAGCAGTTTAAGCTTGTAAGAACTCTTCTAATTGACTGAATTCTGGCTGACTGAATTCTGGCAGAATCAAAATTCGCTGTAAACATATGTTATTTACATCTCTCATGTCTTTGCCTAGGAGACTTTCTCCTCTGTAAAAATAGGGTTAGTTTATTTGAACTGTGATATCCCTTCGGGTTGTAAATTTATTGACAGGTTCTATACAAATAATTGTGGATATATATTAGTTGTCTTTTTTCTCTCTAAAATTAAAAGAAATTGAT
>JANHAO010006519.1:0-21246 GCA_026873985.1 Saraca asoca
ATCCAACGGAGTTTACCACGGACAGGCAATTCCGTTGTAATTATTTCAACGGACAGCTAATCCGTTGTAAAATCCGTTGGACAATCCAACGGACAACATATCCGTTGTAAAATCTGCTGGAAAAGTCCAACGGATAACGACTCCATAGTAAAATCCGTCGTAATTTTCCAACAGATACTATTCCGTCGTAATTTCCGTTGGAAAATTCCAACGGACGATGTCCGTTGGAATTTTCCGTTGGAATATCCGAATTTTCTTGTAGTGGAAGTTGCAGAATTTAATGCTTTTTTGGTAATAGAAAAGAACCAAGTCTTGTAAATAAAATACCTTTAAGTAAATCCTGATGATTCCTAGACCAAGAACTACTAGTGATTATATGATATATCTGCAAGAGCACAAATTTGATGTCAGTGATAGAATTGATCTCATTAATTTTTTCAAGAAGCCATTTCAAGTACTAATTCTCTAGAATGATGAAGGCTATAAATGATGGATTGCTTTGATGTTCCATAATGATGTGTGAAATCTTATAGAGTTAACTATTGGTTGTAAGTTTAATGGATGCAAAAGAGTTTTTAAGACCAAAAGATACTTAAATGGTGGTTGGGAGGAATAAGATCATATTAGTGGCAAAAGGCCACATTTAAAAAGAAGGCTTTATTGTAGAATATTTTCTTATTTGTTTTAATTGAAGAGTCATTTCGAGTTGTTATGGCAATGATAGCTTATTTTGACCTAAAGCTTCACTAGATGCATGATAGTTTTTTGAATAGTGATTAACCAGAAACTATTTGTACGAATGAATTAGATGATTTCCAATAGAAGAGTAAAGAACATTTAGTGTATAAATTTAAAAGATTCATATATATGATTTAAATAAAACATATAGACAATGGTATCTCAAATTTGATAAGATAGTGACATTTCTTGGTTTCAAGGAGAATTCAGGTGATCAATGTATCTACTACTTGATTAGTATGGGCAATTATGTGATTCTTGTATTGTATGTCGATGATATTTTTCTTGCAAGTAATGATATGAACCTATTAAATGAGACAAAGCAAAAGTTATCACAACATTTTGAGATGAAGGATCTTAGTGATGCCTCATTGATACTAGGCTTACAGATTCACTGTGATAATCCTAGAGTATTCTTGGCTTGTCTTAGAGATTATATATTGAGAAATTGCTTAAAAGGTTCAATATGGATTTATGCTCTCATTGTTCTACACCCATTCAAAAGAGTGAGTTTCTTTCCAAAGCCCAGTGTCCTTAAAATGATGATAAGAAATCTAGAATGAAGATGATCTTGTATGTTTCTGTTGTAGATAGTCTGTTGTATGCTCAAGTATGTCCATATCTTGATATCACTATTGGTTTAGTGTACTTGGGAGATACTTGAGTAATCTTGGTTAGAAATATTGGACTACTATGAATAAGTTATGAAGTACCTATAAAGTACAAAGGATCTTTGTGTTGACCTATTGTAGATTTGGTGATCTGATTGTTGCAAGCTACTTTGACTCTAATTTTGTGAATTATCCAAATGACATGATGTTGATATCTAGAAATATTTTTATGATGATAGGAAGGGCTGTGCCATGGAAACTATCAAACAGTCAATTACAACAATCTCTAGTATAGAGGCAGAATGTGTTGCATGTTGTGAAGTCACTTGTGAGACTTTTTAATTGAACAATATAATATCTAGATTCAAAGTTGTAGAAATCATATCTAGGATCTTAACCATATGTCGCCCATAGTGCTGCCATAGTGAACTTCTCTAAAAAATAATAATGAAAGTACTGCTCATATAAGTATTTTGATATTAAGTATTAATTTGTTGAAGAGAGAAGATACATAAGTATTATACATGTTGCCATAGATTGTATACTTGCAGATTCACTAACCAAAGGCATAGGCATTAAAATTGTTTACGAACAAGTAACTAGAATGAGTTTGGCTAAACCTTTCAGTGTTCAGGTTAGTGGGAGTTTTATGTTTCTAATTGAAACATTGTTATCTCGAGACTAGTGAAATATTGATGACATTGTCATATTATATATATATATATATATACATATATGACATTATTGATTATGGACATTTGTTCAATGACATATTAATGTAGACATTTAAACCCTGTCTCATTATTATGTTGAGATTTATTCTCATTTTGGGTATCTTGGGCAAGTGTATGGACCATTTTGTAAAATGTACATATGATCACATTTTGATTTGTATGTCTGGTTTCTCACATATTCCATATTATGTTTCGATCATTGGAATATAAGTATTCAAGATATTCATGACATTATTATCCCTATCAGATATTATGATCTGCATTATTATGTACTAATGCTTGACCTATGATTGTAATGGTATCATTGTTATTGTTATTTTTGGCATTTATTGTTGTGACCACATACTGTAATCCAAGTTCTCATTTATTAAACTATGTTGTCCAATTAGGAAATTGTTGAAATTTTCCTATGTGGATTATCATAGTTTAATTAAATCATATTTTATTAGATTAAATGAATGTAACAAAATTAATTATTATGGGTTAATTAATTATGTGATCAAATTATTAGATCTGTAATGACACCTAAGCCATTGATGGACTTTAGTGGTATGAGCCTTGCCACTGGACCAATTAGCCCAGTTGAGTTACAATAAGGTAGGTCCCTATTTATATCCTAATAGAGCTATAGTTTCCCTATTGAGGCTTCAAATATAGTTTTCTCTTCCTTTTCTTTGCTAGGTTATAAGGAATGAACTAACTAAAGAAACTTTTGCTATAATGGATTCTCAGTGAGCACTAGGTACAATTTTATTATTATTAATTAAATTTATAGGTATAGATATAATATTTTGTAACATGATTCAATAGATGTGATAGATTGACTATTTTAATTTATCTAATTTATCCAACAAAGAATTGGAAAACTTACTTTCCATGCCTATGTCTAGTAGTCAAGGAACAACTTATCCCAAGCTTCTAAATCTCTAAGTATTTCCATGGCTTCTAAACCTGTATTTGAGATTAGTACATATAAGAAATTGAATAATTAAATTGTTTAATGTTGTTAAACTAGATTTCACAATTAAATCCTACAAGGGTGCCTTTGCAAACCTAATCAAGAGACAATTTTAAGGTTTAGATTCAACCAAATATTTAAAAGAATGAAAACGTAGAACTCATGAACAATATATATTCTATTTCTATATAAATATCATTTTAGTCTGCTTCATTCATGCAGTTACAGATATTGATGAAAATTTAAGAAGTTAGATTATATACAGCATAGAATATACCTAACATAATGTGCGTCATCAAAAACAAAACCTCTTGAAATCAACCATATTTCTATTTTCATTCAGAAATTAAACAAAACTCTGCAACTAAAATTTGCATAAGGATTAAAATTTTTGTTGAACATATCATAAGTCCTCATAACCTAACATTACAATATTTCAAAACTAAGTCAATGCATTTGTAATCCAAATTAGACAAATAGAAATCATACACACTACTACAAAATACAAAAATGACGTTATTAAATATATATTGGATGAAAAATAAATTGATATATATAGGTATGGTGGTATTTTTGTAATTATGAGGAAAATTACAACATTAATTCTTATTGAATAACTAATATCTAAACTTAATATTATGTTTGACATTGGTTTTAGTTAAGGAATCGATGTACTTTTAGAATTATTTAATTTGTGCCATTTAGATTCACACTATCTTTAAAATCTATGGTTCTTCAATTATCAAAAAAATTTATTATTTTATTAATTAAATTTTTATTTGATTATATTTCAAAGAGTTTTATTATAATATATAGTCAAATATTTCGTTTATTAATTTATTAATTGGATTATTAATCAAATTATTTACATACAATTAATTTATTGCTATGATAATATTATAATTAATTTTATATTTTTCACAACTACGAAATTATAAAATTCTCTAATGATCATTAATTTTTTCTTTTTTACTAAGACTACAGAATAGTCAAAACAATTCAAAATAAATTTGACATATATATATTCCGATATACAAAAAGACATTGTTTAGACATCCATATTTTTTCAAAAAATCGACATAGATGGTCAAAGATATTAAAACAACATAGGTATATCAGGAGTTGTAAATTAAATATTGGTTTTGCTTTAGTAACTAATGTAGATTTGTAATCTTGCGCGCCAGTTCCAATATATTAATTGATGTCTAAAGTTTTTGCGCATTATAGGGGATCAGTGTGTTCCCCTTGAGTCTTGTTTTGCTCTATCTATCTTTGAATGTTTATTTATTTTTTCCTTTTTTCTTTCTCTTTTGTTACTTAGTTTCATTTTTCTCTAACTTGTTATGAAGGTTTATAGTTTATTTTTCCTTTTTCTTTCTCTTTTATTGTTTAGTTTATGTATAGTAAATGATTAATTATGTTTTCCTTTTTTCCTTTGGACAGGGCATATGGATACTTTAAACAAGAAGACAATGTATGCATTTGATGTGTGTGTGTGTGCGCGCTGTCTTGTATATCACCTTTGATGTGAGTGTTGTCTTGTAAACAACCTATTTGTTGTGCAAAATCTTGAAGGCTATCAACAATAATGTTCTTATATATTTCTTATTTTATTTAGAATGAATTGTTAGAAGCATTGTTCCTTCTATCAGGTCTCAATGCTCTTTCTGATATTTCTGTAAAAATGTAACTAGTCATAGGTTTCTTTATTTTATTAAAAAAATTAATAGAAAGAACATTGATTTTTTTTTAACTCAAATAATCATCTTTAATAAAAGTCGAAGAATTGTAGCTGACAAGTTTTTATAAAAATATAACTTGCAGCATGTTCATATATTAAAAAAAATAAAAAAAGATATGATGTTAATTTTTAACACAAACCGACGTCTTTAAAACAATCTAAAATTCTTTTGAAGTAATTAAATATTATTTAACATGGAAAATAATTCAAGCATTGAAATATTATTTAATTAACAAAATTTTTCAAAAAATAATTAGTCTTAGGATTTGGATTTGTTGAGACTTATATTACAAAAATTATGGTATTACTACGTGATATATGGATATATGATTTGCCATATGTGTATCTGTTTTACAAAAAATGATTCTATCATTGCAAAAAAATAACAACCTATTTTTTGAATTTTGCAGTACTTTAAAGATATTAATCCTTACACTTAAGCTGAAATTGACTAAATTCAAGATTAATGAGTTGGGTTTCTCCTGCACAATTGTGCTAAATAATTGTAACAAATTATATGTTTTTTTTTAATTTGCATGCAATTGAATTTTTTGTAATGTATTGAAATCATAATATATTAAAGCTTTTGTAATGCATTATATGTATTTTTTTCCCTAAAAAAAAAGATGAGCTAAGAGAAACAACTTCGATTTTTTAACAAAAATTGATGTCCTTAATGATTTATATGTTAGTTTCAACATATTAATTAATGTCTAAAATAAAAAGTATTACATATAATATTATATGTTTATTTTTTTTAAAAAAATACAAATTAAGAGAAATGACGTTGATTTTTTTTTTAAAGAAAACCAATATCTAAAATTTTCACACATTTTAAATTATATGTAATATTAAGGATCTCTATTGAAAAAAAAATGTTTCAAGTGAAACTACATTGATTTTTTTAAGAAAACCAACGTCTAAAGTCTCTATACATTTTAAATTAGATGTAATAATAGAAATCTCTATTTAAAAAAAAAATATGTGTTAAGATACACTAAGTCGGTCTTTAATGAAGATCGAAGCCTAAAGTCTCAAAATACTGCATTTTCATTCATATATATGTACTGGGGTCTTTTGTTTCTATAACAAAAGATTTTAGAAGGGGAAATTTAGCAACTACCTTATCTTTTTTAAAGGTTATCCAAGTTTGGGTTGTTCTAGTTGTAACACTAACTGATTTCCCAAAAGGATAATCTATTTGTTTCCTTTGGCATAAACTTTGAACCAATCAAAGAAGGGAACACTTGTTTTGAATTCCTTGATGAAATTCATCCATTTGTCATGTATCTCTTTTTTCTTAGCTCCTTGGTATTTTTCTAGGAACCAAGTGTTGGTCCCAAAAATACTGATCTTTTCCTTATTACAAATACTCTTTTGATTTAGATTCTAGTTTGTTTTACAACAGTGGAAGTCTTTAAACAAAATGATCAGAGTATCTTTATTTGATAATTAAGATTCAATTGCAGTTATTGATTAGATGTAATGCAAAATTCAATAATAGAATATTAGTTAAACAGAATAGCAATAGAAAGATAAATGCAAAAATAATAAAGAACTTCAGATTTTTAAAGTAATTCCACTTCAATTGAAATCGTAATTGAAGTGTGCATCCATTGGATAATCCTTAATTGGATAGTCATTCCTTATTAACAACCATAAGATTTATTTAGGCTCTTGCAAACTAGTTTACACATAAGACTTAACTAGGCTCTTACCAGCCAACTACACACAAAACTTAACTAGGCTCTTGCCAACCAATTGTACACAAGACTTAATTGGGCTCTTGCTAACTTAGATATGAAAATTCTTAATCTTCTAGCAACTGTGATCAACCTCACAATTAAAGAAGATACGAAAGGAAGATCAACCTCTTCCTTTGTATCTCAGATTTTTATTAACCTAGAAATCTAAAAAACTGAACCAAAAATTAAAAGTAGAAAATACAATACTGAAATTGAGATGAAAATCTCAATTATCTATGTGTGTTCTTCGCTATTTGATCCAAGATCTTTAATTAGATTATATTTGAAGAGGTAAAGATGAATCAATTATAACTCTGGTTTTTCTCTCTATTTTTCATAGTTGTTGATATGATAAATTTTTACGTTTGAGATGAGGATGACTCTTATTTATAGTGTGGCAACCGATATTTGAAAAATAACTAACTTTTAGTTTGTGAATCAATTCATGAATCAATTTAGAGTGGTTACTAACTAATGAATTGGTTTGTGAATCGATTTATCTATGAAGATCATTAAGAACTTCAAGACCTAATTGATGTATGAATCGATTCATATTATTATGTGAAGAAGTCATGAATCGATTACCTAATCAATTCTCAAAAGTTTTTAACTTTTAATAAAAACATTTTTCAAGGAAAATTCTTTATGAACTGATTCAAGTATGTTTCACAAGTTTTCAATGTGAATCGATTCACACAATGAAAGATAACTTTTATAAAAATTTCACTTGTAAAAATGTAATGAAGATTTAGTTAGAAAACTTTAGATTTTTTACTCATTTCAATTGATTTATTTCTATCTCAATTTAACTAGTTTAAGAAACTTATTTGGACAGGTACAAAAGATCCAATTAAAATAAAAGAATTACCAAATCTAAAATGGATCTCTTGAATCGCATACTTTGATCATGCAATCAATCAACAAATGTTAAGCACTATAATATGATATTAATCAAAATTGTTTTTCAATATCAAAACTAAAGAAAGATATGATAGCAAAGCTAATCTCCCCATATAGATGTAGTAAGGCTAACAATTTCCCCTTTTTTGGTGGTGACAAACAATTTTAGATAAGGATCAAAGTTTATGAAAAACTAAAAAAATCTGTCAAAAATTTTTATAATCTAAAATGAATTTTTTCAAAATTTAAAATCTCATTTTGATAAAATATGTCAATTTTTTTACTCACTGTACTTTCAATTTTTACTCCCCTTTTTAAATTGACTCCTATTCATATACTATACTCATCTTTCTTATTTATACTCATACTTATCTTCTTTTATTTACTCCCCCTTTTTAATTGAGTATAAGAACTGAATTCTTATCTAAAATTTCTTATATCTTATCATCATATCTAAAATCCTTTATTCTCCCCCTTTTAGCACATTAAAAAGTAATAATGCATCTATAAAAAATCAGTGTACTAAAAAGAATAGAAAGTAATTAGAATATAACAAAATAGAGTGAATAATCCAAATATTATAATACCAGAATCAAGCACAAAAGTAATATAGAATTCAATCTAGAATTCAAAAATATAATATCAAGATCTAGACTATATAATAGGGGTAAAGGGATTAAGGAATAAAAAAATATTATCTAGCTCCTCTCGAGGTAATGATTCTTGTTATTTATTTGTATTGAGAAATGATTTAAGAGTTGTTACATAAATCAATTTATGTATCAATACATCAGGTTTTTAATCGATTCTGGAATTGGTTTAGTTATGATTGAATTAATTTAGGCATCGATTCATTCAAGTTGATAAAAATTTTTCAAAAATTTGAGATCTTTTTGAAAGATTAAAATTTTGTTAAATTGATTCATGAATCGATTCATATTGTAAATTTTTTAGTTATGAATCTATTCATGAATCGATTCAAAAATTCACAGAAATCCTAGAAAAATTCGGATTGATTCAAGGAGTCCTAAAATAAGTTTTCATGCAGTTTTGTTCCAAAATTGATTAACAAATGATATATATACCAGTAATAATCAATTCAACACTATTTATACCTCAAATTTCATATCAAGTACCTGCAAAGCAAACTTAGGAGAAATCTCTGATGCTTAAGTTAGAATTTGCTGAGGTAATCATATAATCAAGTGCAAAAAGATAAAAATTTCAAAATATTGAAAAATGGTTGAAATATCACTTTCTAAGGGGGGTTTAACATTCATGTGGAGAGAGCAACCTCTATCCAAGAATCATAAGTTACTTTTGTGTCTCCCAAAAACCTATAAAATAGAATTTATACTTGCATTAATGGCACCTAATGGATCTTGGGTCCATATTTGTTAGTAAGCATATCAAGATATCCTTTAGGTAACTAAACTAATTTCTCATTTCATTTTAAAATATAAGTTCCATTCTTGTATGGATAGTATCTATTGTGATGCCCTTTATGATTATAATGGAAACAAGTAATGTTACTATAGTTCCTTTTTGTTCTCTTGTTCTTTTGTTGCTTATATCCTAAGCCTTTCTTATTCTGAAAGTCCTTTTGATCATTCAAAAAGTTTTTGAGTCTCATCTTGCTATTAGTAAAGCCTTGTAAAGTTTTTGTCAAGCCATCTATTTCTAATCTATAAGCTTCACATTGATCATAGGTCTTACTTTCACTCAATAATTTTTCTATTAAGACATTTAAATCACTATTCTCTTTTTCAATTTGACTGATTTTCTCAAGCAAGCTTCTATTTTTAATTTTAGCATGCTTTAACTCTTTCTTAGCTTCTACTAATGCATCATAGATTTTAATGCATATATCATCAATTTTATCATCAGTATTATAATCACTAGAGGAGAATAAAGATTCAAATACCTCATGGTCTTCATTTTCTTGAGCCATGAGGCATAACAATGCTTCTTCTTCCTCCTCCTCCTCTTCCTCTTCTTCTTCTTCTTCTTTTTCTCAATCCACTTCGTCATTTCCCCAAATAGCTAAGTTACCTTTTTTGAGGGATGGCTTCCTTTTCTTTCTTTCATTTTTTAGCTATCTTTTTAGACACATAGGGTAGTCAGGTTTGAAGTGTCCTGGCTTCTTACATTCAAAGCATGTTAGAGTAGTGTTAACAAAGTTTTCTTAATCAGTCTTATTTTGATTTCTTCTTTGTGGTGCAATTTTTATTTTTTCTTTATTTCTTTTTTCTTTGAAAATTTTCTATAACTTTTTGCTCAATAAAGCTATGTCTTTTTTTTTTTCATCTACATCTTCATCACAGTCTGATTCTTCTTCATTATAAGATTTCTTTGTAGCTTTAAGTGCCAAGGTTCTTTTCTTTTTATCATCATCATTTTTTTTATATCTTTTTAGCTCTAGCTCATGTTCTTCTAAGTTTCCATAGAGCTCTTGAATGATAGGCATCCTAATTTTAAGTGATTCCTTGATAGCAATCACCTTAGGTTGCCATTTTTCTGCCAAAGACCTTAGGATTTTGTGCATTAGATCTGCATTGTCAAATGTTCTACCAAGAAGCATAAGATAGTTAGCAATAGTAGTATATCTTTGAACAAAGTCCTTGATAGATTCTCCTTCTTCCATTTTAAACATTTCATATTGAGAAACTAATACATGCACCTTAGTGACTTTAACCTATGTAGTGCCAATATGTGTCACTTCTAATGTATCTCATATTTGTTTAGCTATAGTACAATTACATATTCTTTTATATTCATTTGGAGAAAGGGAGTTAAAGATGATCCACTTGACTTTCGAGGTTAGGAGATGTCTTTTCCTTTCCTCTTCAGTCCAAAGAGATTTGGGTTTAAGTTGTGCAATCCCATTGATCAAGGTTTTTGGTGGATCATATCCATCATCAATAATATCCTATATATCTATATTAGTGGCTTCAATAAAATGTCTAAATTTTTGCTTCCAATAAGTATAATGATGTCCATCAAATCTAGGAGGTTTATTCAAATGTGGACATTCAAGCAAAAGAAAGAAACTAGAATCCATGATTTTTTTGAATTCAAAAAAGTATCAAAAGCTAAAGCTCTGATACTAATTGTTGGTCCTAAAAATACTAATCTTTCCCTTTTTTACAAATATTCTTTTGATTTAGATTCTAGTTTATTTTACAAAAATGGAAGTTTTTAAACAAAATTACCAAAATATCTTTATTTGATAATCAAGATTCAATTACAATGATTGATTAGATGTAATGTAAAATTCAATAATAGAATATCAGTTAAATAGAATAGCTACAAAAAGATAAATGCAAAAATAATAAAGAATACTAGATTTTTAAAGTGGTTCTACTTTAATTGAAACAGTAATTGAAGTGTACATCTATTGGACAATCCTCATCTGAATGGTCATTTTTTATTAACAACCATAAGATTTATCTAGGCTCTTGCAAACCAGTTTACACATAAAACTTAACTGGGCTCTTGCTAGCCAATTACACATAAGACTTAATTGGGTTCTTACCAACCAATTATACACAAAACTTAACCAGGCTCTTGCTAACCTAAATACAAAAATTCTTAATCTTCTAACCACTGTGACCAGCCTCACAATTAAAGAAAATACTACAAGAATTCATTACACCTTTAACTAATTATGTTCAACCTCATAATTAAAGAAAATGCAAAAGGAAGATCAACCTTATCCTTTGTATATCAGATTTCTATCAACCGAGAAATCTATAAAACTGAACCAAGAATTGAAAGTAAAAAATATAATACTAAAATTGAGATGAAAATCTCAATTATCTGTATGTGTTCTTCACTGATTTGATCTAAGATCTTTAGTTAAATGATATTTGATGAGGTAGAGATGAATCAGTTATAATTTTGATTTTTCTGTTTATTTTTTGTGGTTGCTGATTTGATAAGTTTTTATGTATGAAATGAGGATGACTCCTATTTATAGTATGGCAAGCGACATTTGAAAAATAATTAACTTTCAGTCTGTGAATCGATTTGTGAATCAATTCAAAGCATTTACCAATTAAGGAATTGATTTGTGAATCAATTTGTCTATGAAGATCATTAATAACTTCAAGGCCTAATCGATAGATGAATCAATTCATATTATTATGTGAAGAAGTCATGAATCGATTACCTAATTGATTCTCAAAAGTCTCTAACTTTTGATAAAAATATTTTTCAAGGCAAATTCTTCATAAATCAATTCAAGTACATTTCACAAGTTTTTAATATGAGTTGATTCATGAATTGATTCACACAATGAAAAATAGCTTTCATAAAAATTTCACTTGTGAAAATGTAATGAAGACTTACTTAGAAAACTTTTGATTTTTAACTCATTTTAATTGATTTATTTCTACCTCAATTGAACTAGTTTAAGAAACCTGTTCGGATCAAATTGAGTTAGAACACACTTACAAAAGATCCTATTAAAATAAAAGAATATCTAAAGTGGATCTCTTGAATCACATACTTTGATCTTGTAATCACTTAACAAACGTTAAGCACATGAATATAATATGATAATGATCAAAATTATTTTTCAACATCAAAACTAAAGAGAAATATGATAACAAAGCTAATCTCCCTATATAGATGTAGCAAGGCTAGCACCAAGTTCTTTCGAGGATGAGAGTTATGAATATTATGATCTATGTATATATAAATAGTTTTTTTTCTAAAAGTGCTAATTATATTTAGCAAATTGACTAACAACCTATGAATATTATATATATATATATATTTTACTTTTACAATACTTTGAAGGAGATACAATTAAGAAAGTTTCCACACATTTTAATTAAATTAATATATTAGAGATCTCTATTATTTTTAAAATACTAGTGAGGATGCAATATTAGATATGTCCTTTTTTTAAACATTTTGTTGAAATTTGAATTATTTTTGTCAAATTTTATTTATGAACAAAATTTATTCTCTAGTCATTATTTTTTTTATTCTCAATCAAATAATTCTATTTTTCTAAAACTATAAAATATTTCAAGAATTTAATGCTATTAAATTAGATAAAATAATTCAGGAATTTAGGCATTATTTAATGGACAAAATAATTTAGAAAATTATTAGCTTTTGGGTAATTTATTTATGAAAATTGTAATATATTATATAGAACACAAAATAGCCAAAAATAATTCAAAATAAATGAGACATGATAGTGGGAAATACATGTGTAAATGAAAATTAAGATGCCAATTCTTTCTAAAAAATCGACATTGAAAGTCTACCATTTATATAGAAGTTTTCACAAAACTAACCGTCACTCTTGCTCTTTTCTTGATTTGAAATTGTAGCTCTCTCCCCTTCCATCTTTAGCAATTCAAAGGCACTCTTACTTTCTCAATGACTACAAAAGCCTACCTCACTCTCACTCTCCCTCTCTCAGTGGTTTGAACTGATCTTCTTTATCTTGCTCTTTCCAATCCTATGTAATAGCTGCTTTTCTTTTTGAATTTTATTAATGATTGATGATATATGGATAAGATGAATTATATGTTGATTATGTTTAATTGTATGCCCTAGTTGTTTTTTAATTGTGTGTTGATTATATTTAATTGTATACCTTAAAGTAAAAACACATATTATAGTTAGAATATAGAAATGCCCCAATACATATTTAGCATATGAACATAATTAGGACATAGCTAACTTGTTTTCTAACACGTTTAGGATTATAAATTTGTAATTGTAGCTTTAGTTTCAACATCACAAATAAAGTATGTTAAATCATTTAATGATTCAATAGTATGTTAATTATTACCATAGTCAAAGAAAGGCTTTCAATGGTTCACCAAAGGAGAAAAAAACTCTAATGCCATTAATTGGGGACTAGATTTATAAATAGGTGAAAAATATTGATATCATTTTTGGTAAGTGTAAAAAGAGGTCCATATTCTTGATCTTTAGTTTTGGCAAATGTTATTTGTGTGACATAATCTTGATGTGATGCATTTGGAAAAAAATATCTCTGACAATCTCATTGAAATGCTTTTGAACATACTGAGTAAGACCAAGGATGGAGTTAAAGTCATACTAGACTTGGTTGAAATGGCAATACGAAAAGGAATTAGCACCAGAGAAAAAAGGTCAGCATATGTATTTGCCTCCAACTTGTCATACTATGTCTAGAAAGGAGAAAACAAATTTCTATGAGTGTTTACATGGTGTTAGGGTATCATAGGGGCATTCTTCAAATATCAAAAGCCTTGTTTTAGTGAAAGATTTGAAATTAATCAATTTGAAGTCTCATAATTGTCATGTTTTATGCAACAACTATTACCAGTGGCTATTAGATCAATATTGCCTAAACATGAGAGACATGTTGTTACTAGACTTTGTTTTTTCTTCCATGTAATATGTAATAAAAATGTTGATCCTAAGAAATTGGATAACTTGAAAAGGGAAGTTGTTATTGTGTTGTATCAACTTGAGATGTATTTTTCACCTTCCTTTTTAATATCATGGTGCATCTGGTTGTTCATTTGGTGAGAGAGATAAAACTTTATAGACCGATTTATTTGAGGTGGATGTGCCAATTTGAATGATGTATGAAAATCTTAAGAGGGTATATGAGGAACTGACATCAGCTTAAAGGATGCATTGTTGAAGGCTACATTGCCAAAGAGGTTTTTAGGTTCCATAGTGAATTCTTATCAAATGTAGAAATTATAGGTGTTCCCAAGTTTTGTCATGAAGTAATAATTGCAGGTAAAGGTACATTGGGGGACCCAAATGGTAAGCATCAGTCATGAAATGTGGTTACAAGCACACCTTTACATCCTGCATAATAGTAAAGATATGGAGCCTTACTTGGATGACCAGATGACCCTTACAAGAAGTAGAGTTATGGAAATAATAAACAATTGGTACAAGTTGCACACAACCGCTCCTTCATCACTTGATTCCATAATCAAGTTCATTTTTAGTTGACACAAATAACAAATGATGTTTCTAAAACTACAAGGTGGTTAGTCCATAGGCCTCACATGGAGGTCTTATCTTACTATGGATATGACATCAATGTGTATTCTTTTTACACAAAGGGACAAGATGATAGGAGCACTATGCAAAATGGTAGGGTTACTTTGGTGGCTTAATTAATGCATGTTTCTAGTTCCAAAGATAAAAACCTTGGATACATAGTCATTAAAAACATATGGGAGCTTGATTACATCTAATTTAGGGTGCATGTGTTTTAATATAAATGGGTTGAGCAAGTTAATGAGTTTAGGTTCACATTGGTAGATTTTAATAGGAATGGTCATAAGAGGGAACCGTTCATAATGGCATCCTAAATAAAACAAGTTTTTCAAATGACAAACTCATTTGATAAGAAGTGGTCTATAGTTCTTCAGGGAAAAAGACAGATTGCTAATGATGGGAATGAAGAAGATATAAGTAATGATATCGAAGAGATACCTTATTTCTCTTCAAGACTGCCTTCGATGAATGATGAAGGCAACTTGAAGGAGTTCTATGTGCAAAATGATTTTGGTGATAAGATATAAGTTGAAGATCCTCCCAAAAAAATGTTAAGAAATATTAAAGGCGATTCATTGTGTTTATTGTATATATAGGCAACTATATAATTTTTAGTTTAGATGCTTATACTTGATATACTGTGTTTATTGTATATGTAAGCAACTAGCTATATAATTTTTAGTTTAGATACTTGTACTTGATTATTTGTTTATTAAAATTAAGATAACTTGATAATAAAATTGTTTTATTTCAATAAAGCAAAAACTGCCTCAGGAACAAATTCAGCTATCTTGTAATAATGTGCAATATTTATAGCCTCTCAAATGGTTTATTTTTAGATATGAATGCTAAAATTAGTTTAATATAAATTTAATTTAATTGCCTATATAAAATATAGATATCATTTTGCTAATTTCATAAAATAAATAAATTTTATCTTTTAGGTAAATTGACTCTCATGAATTATATATATATAATAGTGCAATTCAGACTTATATGGATGGATGTGACACCACATGAAATATTTCTTACTTGAAATTTTCACCAATGTCATAAATTATGTTACAAGAGAAGGCTTAATTGAAGAAGAAGTATGATTGAATGAATTTACTTAGAAAGTAAGTAAATAACTATTTTATATAGACTTGTTGTTAATTTGGCATATTTTGATTTTAATTTAGTTTTGTATGAATTTTTGTTGATTCAATAAAATGTTTGAAGTTGTTGAAATTGGGATTAGATTGGGTGATTGTACATTTTAGTTTGATGGTTGTTTCTACAAAATGTAAATAGTGGAATGTTCCAGTAAAAATGTAGCTAGCAGCAAATTTTTTTAAGGGAAAAGACGTTAGTTTTTATACAAAAATGACATCTTTTTGTCCATTATCAATGTCTATTTTTATAAATAACCGACACCTTTAGTGGTCGAGAAAAGACATCGGTTATTTTATAAAATCAACATCTTTAATGATTGAGAAAAGACAATGGTTTGTCATTAAAAAAATTGACATTTTTAGTTAAAAAAGGTATCGATTATTCATAACAAATAGATATGTAAATTTTTTTTTCAAATAAAAAGATATTGGTTGAATATTAATAAGAAACCAATGTCATTTCTTATTTTACACTTCGATTAAAAAACCAACATGGATTATTCTAATATATCACATCATTTAGATAGATGTTGGTTTCCAAACCAACATGACATATATGAAATAAGCAACATATAAGTGTGTTTTTGTAGTAGTAACATATAAAATTTAAAGCCAAGCAAAAGAGTTAGTGAGTTTAATTGTACACTTACGTATAAAATTTCAAGGACTTGTAATCAACCAAAAAAAAAAAACATTCAATGAATGTTGTCTCTAACAACAACACATAACTTGATAAGCTTTATAAACTCTTCATGTAAGGCTTTTAAATATCAACTATATCAATAGCTCTTAAACAATCCTTAAACTTGAAAAATATTGTTGAGAAGCATTTACAAGGAGTTCAATCATATTACTGTCCACAATTCGGTATGGTTAAAAATCCAGTTGAATTTCACTACCATGATATACCACCTCTACAAGAATGCAATCAAGTGAATAAGGTTGCTACAAATGAGCTATAATGCAATCTTATCAAATTTTAATGGTTAAATTAAAACATGTTAGTGCCAAAAAATGAAAAGTAAGAAAAAGAGAAAAAGAAAAATAATAAGGAACTAAGGAAATATAGACATTGTAGATGCATTTAATCACTATCATTTGCAAATGTAAAACTATCCTCTACATGTATATGCAATTAGTGCATATAAACAACATAAACTAGGATGCAAAACTTTGAATATTTGTTGGCAATACACAACAAACATCAACTAATTATGAGATGTAACTATGAATTAGCTATATCCACAAAAGCAACTTACAAGGAAATTGTTGTAGGTATTTTTGAAATCACATAAATGGGCTGGTAAAAGCCCAATGGACAAACTCAGCTAATAAGGGCCCAACTCACCTAGGATTGAAATCATTAGAACAAAACATCAGGTCACTAAATATGAGCTAAGGTCACTGGTCAACACAGGTCAAAGCAGCCACCTCAGGTCGAATAAGGCTCAACTCGCAAATCAGAGTACTCATCCATAACTAACAATCCAAGGAAATCTGTTCAGCTTCCTACTTTTATGGGAACCCATCTTTATCTATTATGTAATCCTAATTAAGTCATGATACTTATCTATTATAAATTTACATTCAAACTATAACCCCCTAACCATTATAAAAGGGGATGAAATCATTGTACATGACATAATCAGTCATCAAATACAAAAATACTCAGCAAAGAGTAATAAAAGCCATTGACATAGGGGTCAAATTGACTTTAGCCGAACTACGTTAAAAACTTCTAGTGTCTCTTTGTTCTTTCTTTCTCTCTCTCTCTCTCTCTCTCTCTCTCTCTCTCTCTCTCTCTTTTGATTTACATTCAACTGGCAGTTTGGAGTTCTGGACTTGGACTAACTGGATTCGATCGTTAACATCTTGGTGTTAGAGGAAGGGCCCTAAACTACATTCCCCTTAACTTTTTTTGATGGCTAGAGGAAGAACTATCAGGATTTCAAATGCTACAGTTGACCAACCTAATGGTTATATGGAACAACAGAGCGATCCAGCCATTCTCGTGACAGGCACTTCTACTGTCCCCACCGAAGGTGTTGCCGTCGACATGCCCCTAGCGATCCCATACCAACCTGATATTATTAATGGAATACAAGCAGGGCATCAGTATTATGAGGCACTAGAGAAAATGGTAGGAGAGTTGGCTGAAGTGGTTAGGGCATTAACTCAGGCACAAGCCTAGTGCTTAAAAAAGTAGGTTGGGGTGCTGTGTAGAAAGAAGCTCTCCAATGGACACAAGAAGGGGCTCAGGAAGAGAGACCAACCAGAGAAGTACTTCAGCATACCTATTTAGCTCACTCTACTAACTTATGGCCAAGGTCAGAGGTCCATCAAGTTCGTGAGGAGAGTGAAGGAGATCATCAGCAATATAGGGGTTTGCATCGAGCTGAAGGCTCAAACAAGAATAATCGGAGACATTTTTCAAATCAAAACTTACTAGGTCAAGAGTAGAGATCGCACATGACCTTCAATTGATGCTCCCATAACAAAATGAAGAGCTAGCCATCTTTCAGTTGATGGTTTGAGGCTCAGGAGCATATGGCAAATGAGCTACTTTAGAAGGTAGAGTAATTGGAACAATGCCCTCAGGCTTAGGACCACCAAGATCGTTACGAAGGGAGGACATCATTCACCAGGGAGATTAAGAAAGAGCTTCTCCCTCACAAGTTCAAAGTTCCCACTATCCTGCTATACATTGGGGATAATGACCTAAATGGATCTTCAGACTACCAATCCTTTGGTCAACTATCATGTCTTCCCAGCCACTCTAGGAGACTTACCTCAAATATGGTTTAGGGATCTCAAAACCTGCAACATTGATGGTTGGGAAGAATACTAGAGGAGATTCATCAATTAGTATAGGGCACTGAGAAGGCAACTCGCACCACCTTGCCACTTTGCGACAGTCTTTTAGCGAAAGAATAAATCACTGAAAGACTACATTACTTGGTTTAGACATGAGGTCAATAACATAGAGAATCCTTTAGAAAAGAGCATCTTAACATCAATCTCTATGGGACTCTACAAAGATGGGAAGTTATGTGAGAGCATATACAAGTTTTTGGTAAAGGACCTGGGTGAATTCTATGAACGAGCTACTACAAAGATTAGGTGGGAGGAAACCTTTGGCCTTAAAATGTCCAAGGATGAGGCTAATGGTCCCAACCAAAGTAAAAAGAGGAATAATACCAGGAATAGCAAGGAGAGTTAAAATGATAATCCTGAAAATTAGGTCACAAAGATGGCTAGGAACAAGCAAATTTAGCGTAAAGGTTGCCATGACAGCTACAACATCCTATAACATCTTATCAGATACTCAGGAAAGGATCTTTGTGATGGAGAAGGATAGAGAGGATTTCAGGAAGCCCAAACCCATAAGGACTCTTGACCAGCTCAGAAACAAGAACAAGTATTATGCTTATCATGATGAAATCGGGCACAACACTTCGGAATACAAGGCATTCAAGGATGCAATTAAAGACCTAATCAAAAGAGGTCATTTAAAGGATTATGTGGTGTGACCAACAGACTCCTGAGTAAAAGGAGGTGCCCTCAATAAGAATTGTATTTACCATTCATGGTGGGCCTAACATTGTAGGCATTTCAAATAGGTCGCATAAACATCACGTGTGAGAAGCAAATCACATTCTATTTACGGGACATAGTAAATTTGAGGGTCCCACCAAGAAAGCAAGGATGACTTCAGATAGCATCACCTTCACAAATGAAGATGCACGAGGGGTATATTCTCCCTTTAACAACACACTAGTTATCCGAGCTAGAATTAGAAACACCGAGGCACGAAGAGTTATGATCGATATAGGTAGCTCGGTGAACATCATGTACAAAGGATGTTTTGAACAGATAGGACTAAGCCCAGATCAATTGAAGCCTTCCCTAGAGCCCTTTTATGGCTTTATAAGAGATGCAATACTACCAGTGGGGTAAATTAGGCTTCCCATTACTTTTAAAGACTTGTGTCACCAAGCAACCGTCTTGGTAGACTTTCTGATCATCAATTGTCCCTCAGCATACAATGTGTTGCTGGGGTGACCTACAATCAATGACCTAGACATGGTTACATCCACCAAGGCACTTAACATTAGATTCCTAACCCTCAATGGAGTTAGATGTGTGTAAAGCGATCAACGTGTAGCCCAATGATGCTACTAGGATGAAATCAAGCTAAGGGTGAAGGGGAAGAAGGTTAATGTGATTTCTAGTGGAAAACAACAAGCTTGGAATGCTAAACATCTCTACCCATATGATTAATGAATTTGAATTTGCTTATTGTTGACGTTGGATTTTGGTAACGAGCCACACTCCGGCCAATGAAGGGATTCTTCCGGGATCTTTGACCTTCGACTAGTTCAAACATAATAAATCAACAAAGTACATAGAAATAAAGGGAAGAGCGGTAAAGAGACACAAGATTTTTAACGTGGTTCGGCCAAATCTGGATAAAACCAGACCCTACGTGTAGTATATTGTTATGGAAGGATTTCTACAAAGATCTCAATATACAGTGTTTCTTCCTCTTATAGCTTCAGCATATTCTAGCTTTCTCTCTCTAATTTGACAGAGTTTCTGCCTGTATCCCCCAGATTATCCCCATTTGCAGAGGGCCCCTTCCTCATATTTATAGAGGAGAGGAGGTTACAATAGTAATTTCATATACAGTAAATCTATTAAATTAACATTTATTATACAAGACAGAATGAACAGACAAAATCTTGCTATTCGGCTGCTATAGATTGTCTCCAGCAAGTGGACCCAGCATGTCTCCTGGGCAGCGTAAGAATAGGTCTTCAGTATAATGAGCTCTCAAATCGCTAGTTGTTCTTCATTAACTGTATCACTCAGCTTGGAGATGTGCCTATCCTCAAGTAAGTCGGGGTCAAGCTTGCTTTCTTAAGCATGAGCTCGAGTCGGGGAGGTCGTTTTGTGATGCAAATTGAAAGCATAGTGCTCTGACACTTTTCAAGTTGGTCTTTTCACCACTCTCGAGCTGCTTGCAGGTTCATCTAGGTCGAACCGATTTTCACATATAACACTTATCTAGCCTTAATATTATATTGAAAGTAAGCTGTCACCCTTTTAATCTAGAAGTGAACACTCACCCTTCTAATCCGGAAAGGACATTCAACTTAATGTACTTACAAAAACTCAGCACTATATTTGACCTACTATTCGGCATCGCATATGACCTACTACTTGGCACCACATACGATTAACTATTCGGCACTGCATGCAACCTACTACTGGGCATCGTATGTGACCAATTATTCAACACTGCATACGATCTACTACTTGACACTGCATGCGACCAATTTTTTGGCACCACATGCAACCTACTACTCGGCATCGTATGTGACCAACTATTTGGCATTGCATGCAACCTACTACTTGGCACCATATGCAACCAACAATTCAGCATCTGTTCATGAGTTTTATCACTCAATATACGCAAGTGCACGTAGTCAATTGAGTAGTATAGAGTGAGTGAGTGTCATCTCCACAAGGATTGAATTTCTTTCAACTTAAATGTAAAAATCCAATGAAGCAACAATAATTTCTTGAGCTAATTAAGATGATTAAAAGAACAAAATGACACTACTAAA